>JAVSBS010019608.1:63819-98063 GCA_033124195.1 Coracias cyanogaster | reverse complement strand
AATCTTAATAGGCAGGACCTAGTCCCGTTGGGGGGGGGGAGGGGGAAGAAAAAAGAAAAGCAAGACACAATTTTCCTCAGTTGCTCAAGACCATTTATTTCCCTAGTCAAAAAACACTGTGATGGAGTTTACATACTGCCTAAGCCACATTTAACTCTATGAGGGCTTTTGAAGGACTTAACTAGTGAGGAACAAAAGTACCCAGAAGCCACAAGGATCCAGCATTACTGGCACTATGATAAGAGCAGATGGGAAGCAGGGGGCAAGGCAGAACTGGGTGAGAAGAGCCCTCCAGTATGCTGCTAGTACTGTAACTGGAAATACAGGGAGATGTCAGACTGCTCCAGATATGCTTCCCTGCTGAGTCAACAGCTCCTGGGCACAAAAAGGCCAAGAGGAAACCAAGCTTCACATCTTCTACCATTGTTCTAAAGGTTGTGTTAACCTTTAAAAACTAGGTGCAGCTCCTTTGGATTTGCAGAACGTACAACTTGAGTTTGTGAACAAGATGGAGGAAAACTGATATCCTGTGATCTTTATGATATGTAGATCTTTATGATATGTAGACATTAATCCTTTCCCCCACAAGTATACTCATCAAATATCATATAGAGCCCATTTGAATGGAATGTACACCACTTTCTCTGACAGTTCAAGTCACTCACAAAATGACAGAAACCAAAAGAAATCACCTTAAACCTAAACTGGGTGGCATTTATTTGCATCCTTGTGAAAAGACTAAGAGGGAGTACATGCCCCACACTGGGGCCCCTCCCAGGTAGAGCTGCGAGCAGCATGAGGAGAGGAAACGTGGACCTTCAGAGCTCATTCATAGGATCTACCTTGTGGATGAAAATGTAACATCTGAAACTGCACCTGAATTACCAACAACCATTCAAGACAAATGTCTCAAACCTGCTTATAAAACTATAGGGATTACACCCTGAAACAGTGCAACTACTGAGCAAACTCAGAATCCAGGTCCTACCACCCCCTCCCCATTTTACATTTCTGTTTCTTTATTTTAAAAGAAGAGATAAGAAACCTCCTGACAAGTGGAATCAAATGCTCATGGTTCAAGTCTTGCTTTACTGCTTGCTATTACAATAAGACATATCAAAACAGATTAAGAAGGCTAATGCTGAATTATGCGGAATTCAGTAATACAGTAGGAAAACCAAGTACTTTGTCAAACTGCCCGTAGAGAATTTGGAAGTATCTGGGGCATTTGCCAGATAATAACCACTGAGCATTTCTTTCTACAGAACCATCTATCATCCTGATTTTTTTAGGATCTCAGAGGTCACTTATATAGATATAACGTTTCCAGAGAAAATTTAATTCACTGAAAAATACCATTAAGATGGGTAAAACTATTCACAAATTCAAATTAAATGTGGGGAATATTTTTGGATTAACAAAGAATTGAACATTTAAAGGGATGTCAAAATGATTCATCTGGCACTTTACTTCTTTTGGATTGGTTTCCCAGCAGCCATCCACAGAACTGGCGAAGAAGGTGCAGCTCTGCCTTATAATTTAGTCTGCAATAAGAGCACAAATAGGTTCAAATCTAGTATTTGAACAGCTCTGCCTGAAGCATCTGGGGACTTATTTACCTCCTCTTCTCATGCTAAAAATCAAACTGCAAAAGGATTAGAGGCAAACTACAGAAAACGTGTGGAGCCAAAAACAACAGGTACAGCACAACAGGTAAGGCCAAGTAGCATAATTTCAGCTGATCTGATTTCTAAGACTGTAGCCCTAGTTCCTGGGAGAGCTCTGGACAAGGAAGGCCATGGGAAGCAATGCTCAAGCCCCCATGGTGCCCCTGGCCAGGCCCTCCCTGTCTCCATCCTGCAGCTCCCACCACTGTTCCTGTCACTCCTGGCTCCAGTCAAACCACACAGGCCTTCCTCTAACACAACTCCTTTTCTTACTTACAAATCAACTACCAGAGCCTTCCATTTGTATCATATTTTGCATGCAGATACATTTTGCATGACACCCTATGCCCACAGCATTTGCTGTACCCAGTCAGGTTATGCTTTGCAGATTGCATTAGGTTTCTGTAACAAAATAACACATTCACATTCTTAGGGAGTTTTATCGGAACTGTTCCCCAGATGTCTAGATGTATCAGATTTGATGAATAGGAACAATTGCTATAGCTGCATGATGCAGAGTAGCTTTATATGTAGCTCTGGTTCACCCCGTCTTCCTTATACAGTCCAAAGAAAGTCAGGTTCCTACTGAATTCCTTTGCTGACATGCTACAGGAATACACCTCCTGCTTAAATCTGCAAGTTAAGTAAATCAGGTGAAGCTAACCGGAAGATTTTATCTCATAAGGTAACTGTCTTTGCAATTTGGTGAAGCTATCATTTTAACAGCTAAGCAACCTATTTTTTTTGTATTAAATTAGGAGTAATATTCCCATATCACTAAACTTTTTTCATACTTGTAAAGATGCTTTGGATAACAGCTGCTGTTTTGCTGGAAATTGAGTATGCTATCACTTAATTCCAGAGAACAAAAGTATCTGCTTTCATTTGTTAAACAGAGCTACCAAACAAAGCTATCAATTATCTGCCAAATTATAGTACCCTATGGAAATTCACCCTCTGAATCCCCAATGATTTCTTCCAACCCACTTCTCTGTGAGCTGTTGGAAGAAGTTGAATTTAGTAAATCTGGTACTTTTCCTGGCTTCCCACACCAACTCAGTGACAATGCACCTGCTGGCAAACCATGGAAAGGCTCTCCCCATGGGTAGGGCTGGTCCAACATAGGAACCTCCCCCCACTGCAGCCATACCGGGACCACCTCAGCCTCTGAGCATCACCATCTCTTACCTGCAAAGAGCAGAAAAGTAGGCCTAGAATTAATGCAGTCTCCAAAAATTTCACACTGGCAGCTACTGTAGAGCCCTCAGAGGCAAATACAGATCTGAAATGTATCTCTGCCAGTTAAAAAGAACACAAAAGAGTACTTTGGTCTATAAACCACACACCTGCAATTCCATAAAAAGTTTCAGTTATTTTGAAGATAACAGAAATAATCGACAGCAAGTTTTGTCCCTAATTACTCTCCAATGCTTAACCTGGCTATCGAAGCTTTTTTTCCTAGCATTCAGTCATTGCACAATGACATAGTGAGGCTAATCTCTGCACATCAAAGTAGTAACTTCTTGCTTTGGATACTTATATCTAGACATTAGTTTTGTATCTGAATCAAGCTTTGTCATGGAAACAAAAGTATTAGTTGACCAACTACGCTATATTGTGCGGTTGTTACATTACCAAATGCATATATTATTTGAGACAAATTAAACTGACCATGCCTGTTAACTACATACATGGTCACAAATTATCTTACAAAACTCTCCCTTCTGCAGGCCAATAAACAGAATCATCACCAAGAAACAACTTCATTTCTCCATGTTAAGTGTTCTCTATCCAGCATAAGAATGCCACAGAAGGAATCAATAAGATCTTTTTGCAAATTTGTACCACAGATGACCTTTACAAGATACAGAATAGAAATATCAAATTTAAGGTCTGCCCTTTTTCTATAATCCAAATACCAATAAGGAACAGATGAAACATTTCCCAGTACTCTATCTCAGAGGGACCTTGGAAGGTTTCAAGCCAGGCAACAAAAGCAATGCGTCCTGAATGGATCAAAGAAAATATGAGATTCCCTCTGCACCTCTTCACCCTCACTTCTCAAAACCTATCACACTGGAAGGAAAACCAGTTCATGTCTGGTGAACAGAGGGCAAGGAGTGAAGGCACTTATTAACTTAGTGTTCACCAACATGAATCTCAGGGCATCACCCAGGACCTCCAAGAGATAGGAGCATCCTCAGGTGCACAATGCTCCCACTGCAGTGTCATCCTCTGTGGACATGCTCCTGCTCTCCAGCAGATCTGTCACCACCCATCTGGATGTTCAAGAACTGCCAGAGACCTCTGAGGTGCAGCAGGTTGCAGGCACTACACATCTATCATGCACTGCAATGGCAACAGATAGGCTACAGCTTTGTGGTTTATCCCCCATGTCCATGTGCACCCAATGTCTAGGAATACCCTCCTCCAGAAAAGCACGTCAAGCACCAAGGCAGATCCCTGATATCTCAAGGCAGATTTCATTTCCAGGTTGCAACTGTATTCCACAGTACTGCATCTGTGTCAAGCCAGCAACCACAGAGACATTTTTAAAGTTATATCCACATCCCCTCCATACAGACTGAGAATGACTCATTATAACAGTGTAGTCCAAATGTAACTCACTCAGTCCATCTGCATGTACAAATTCCTCCATAATATATATGGCTGGAACCATGTCTGAACAGTCCTTTGGGGGCATTGTGACAAAGGAGAATGGCTTTTTTTATCCAAGACTTTGAATAAATATAAAATAAAAGTAAATTTAGTTGGCCTTCATTTTAATGAACAAACAGGATGGTAAGCGTATTAGCAAAATAGGTCAGCAGAAGCAGGAAATAGGAAAAAAGCAAAGCTTTGAAAGTCTAAATTAAAAATAAATGAAAATCACAAGTATATATTTTAATTTATGGTAGTTTCTCATTCGTGGTCAAAACTGCAGCAGACATTAGAAACTATTTATCTGATTTTAACACTAATTAAGAATATTCCAACCCTTTCCATATCCCCACTTTCCCCAAGAAAGCAACAGCTATGAGGCAAATTTATTTATTATGTTAATAGCTAGTTAAGAATGTATCCATATGCATGGTCCCAAGCCCAATGAAGTCCCAAAAACTGGTCCCAGCTCAAGAAGTTTTTCCTTAGGTTCCATTCTTGGAGATGTTTGTGGGAGTACCTCAATTATTTCAACTGGATCACCTTCATTTATAAACAATTTATTCACAGGAGTGCAGAGCTAACAGTTGGAAAACTCAACCTAGTGGGTTTTGAAGGACAAATTAATTTCTCCTCTGTCCAGGCAGGGCTAGCAATACAGAAACTTTCACCAAAAAAATAATAATAAAAAAAAAAATCTGCAGTTATACCAGTGCAAATCTTCAACATTTGAAATAATTTATACTACGGAATTTGACTGACCAAACTTGGAAGAATTTGCCCCTACAGCTGGGGATTAATTATAAACTTCAGTGATTAAGTATAAAGCATAATAAAATCTATTTTTTGCTACTTGACAGTTTACTAACCTACTGGGATAAAGACCTGTGAAAGATGACTTCTTAGTCATTAAAATTAATGAATGAAACAGACTAAAAATACGGAGATCAGATCTCCTGGGCAGAAAGGTGCAATTTTTATAGCCATGTTTCAGTTCAGAATCAAAGCACTTTTATCCTTTCAGCTAAAGGTACATTTTCATTTTGTGCTACGAGCTTCCTAACAAATTAAAGAAAAAAGGCCAATAGCTTTATAGAAATTATAAGGATTTTAAAAGTAATGATATATAAAATACATTTTAGTTGGCTCACAAGACAGTATGTACTACTGAACTTCACTCCCATAACATGTTTAATAGCAATAGGATAAATTAGGATATATCCACATGTTATTACTGTGTAATCCCAACAGTTTTTGGTGGGTTTGGTTTTTTTTAGTATTTATTTTTTTAACCCAAATATATTGTTCTGAGCATCTGAATGTCTCCGGGGACTGTAGGATCTTTTAATGAAACCCTTCATTTGATACAAAAATATTCTCCAAATGATTAATCCTCTAAACACCAGCCAATAAGCTGTTTGAATTCCACTTTGCTCAAATGATCTCCACCAAACACTGCCACAAAACACGGTAACAACTTGGCACATTCATTACTAACAGCATTGCTAATAAAAAGACAACTCTGTAGTGAAAGGTTCAGCCAGATGATGAAAAGATAGCCAACTTCTATATGCCACAAAATTAACTGAATAGTTATCCAGCTTACAAGAGCTTTGAAGAGTCATCAATCCAGGAATACAAAGCTATTTGAGCCTCTAGAATGGAGAGTTATGCACTTATGGAGTATTAATATACTGTTATGTTTAAGGAAGTGTTCAGACATATCTGTATATACGCATAGATGAGGCTGCAAGCACCCCTAGTACAAATCTGCTACAAGACTGGGTTTGGTCAAACAACTTTGAGATTCGGAACCATTTCAACCAAAACATTCCATCCAGGGCACTTTAGGATTCATTCATTTTACAAGGATCATTTTAGTAGAGAGTTCCAGTCATTTCCCAGATGTAATCATTCCACTACTTAACCCATGCTAAAAGCAAATAAATGAGCTGGCAGTGGTTTGGCTGAGGAGCTCTAGCATTTTTAATCTGTTAGAGCAGGGAGGAGAGTACTTCATGCATCTGAGGAAGACTCCCTCTGGTTTCCCCAGCACCTCTGCCAACCAGAGAGACTTTGTTGTCTGCAGAGCCCATTCACACCCATTCCTTTCCCCAGGGTCCCAGAGCAACATCCCCAGCAGCTGGTCAGATGCTGAATGGAAGATGGGTAGAGGCACCCTGAGGAGGTGAGATGAGAAAAGCCTGAGGAGCAGCCTGGGGGATAACCAGAAACACACCGTGAGATGTGTTATATCCTGGTGACTCTGGTCTGGATGCTCCTCTGACAGGACAAGACACAGACTTCTGGAAGGAAACTTACGTGCATGTGTGCACAGCCTGCATCCCAGGAACAGCATGGAGATCCCATGTAGACACATAGCCAACAGCTGAGAATCACTGCTCTGCTGTCTAGACCACGCCATTTTCACCTCTGAAAATCTGCATCAAGTAAAAGGGCTGGGCTCCTAAAAGTCTCAGTTCATGCTGGCTCAAAGACTTCTTAAGAGTTGGCAACTTAATTCCCCAAGGACTGCAGGCATGTGTCTTGGCTCCAACCTGGCCTCAACAGGACTTCTCTGCAATGGTCCTGCCATTGCTCTTGTCAACTCCACAAGATCCCACCACTGCCCTATTGCCCTTAACACAGCATGTGACAGTGGCAGGAAAAGAGTCATCGCTATCCAAATCATGCTCAGACAGCAGCAAATAAATTAAACATTTCCCTGCAGTTCAAGACTTACACATACAAAGCCTCAGTCTGCATAAATTGAAGTCTTTAGACTTCAGTAGGGCTGTAACAACTTGTATCAGTTGAGAACCTACCCCATAATGTGTGTCTATAAATGTATATATTTGTAATGGGGTTGTTTTTTGTTCGGTTTTGGCATTTTTTTTTTTAAGAAGTGTTAAAAGTCATTAACAGACTAGGTAAAAAGGTCTAAGTTTTTATGCACATCTTTCTGATTTTTTCCTGTCTCCCTTCTCTAATTAGAGTAAGATACTTAAAGTAGTAACATCTGAAAAGCTGCTAGATGTCCCAAAAGAAGAGCCAGGTTTTCATAAAAAGAAAGGTGTCAGGAGCCAAAATGTCATCACTGTAAGCTAAAAAGGAGGTTCACTCAGGTAAGTCTCCATCAGGGCACAAAGGAATCATACTTAAGTATTTAATGTAATTTGCAACATGAAGAAGAATATCCTACCCATACTTTCACAAATACTAATCTTGTCATATTTTCACTCCTTGCCTTTCCAAGCCCCATGCAATATTCCCAAAGCATTCAGCAACACATGCATGCATCCCCTTATATAAGAAATATTTTTTTTGCAATCATGTGGAAACTCTGTATCTCCAAGGCGACTTACTTTTCTAATATCTACCTACTTGTCTAAACCTTCATACAAACTGCATTCTTACTTTCTTCCTCAGAGTTGTCTGTTAAAAAAACCATTAAGAACATGGAAGAAAAAAAAAGAAGAGAGAGAAAGAGAGAAAGAAAGAAAGAAACCCTTACAAAACAAACAAAAAAAAACCATAATAAAGCCTTAGTCTTTGTTAAGATTAGAAGCAAAACATCTCATATGTGAAGACTTTCCCAAGTGAGAAGCTGAAGTTGGGCATCTATTAACTGGGCCTCCACCTCTTACTCTGAGCAAAAATCCAAACAAAACCACATACCCATAGGCTAGTGCATGGGAGGATGGATGCACTCTGCCAGAAGAGAAAGGGAAGAGGAGGAATGAACAGGCAGGTAAAAAGCAGAGAGAACTTCAAAATCCACTTGTGAAAGTGAACACAAATGCAAGCCCAGCAGGAAGTCACACATTATCTGGCTTACTATACCACACATGATGCTTGAATCTATCTGCCCTATAATGTGTAAATCCCAGGCAAGCAGGCAGATGGATCAGCAATGCCAGCGAAGCTCACACCACCGTGTGCCTGCTGGGTGCAGAGGTGACACCTCACAACACCTCTAGATGATCTGTCCAGGAAAGCTGGGAAAGGGCCAGTTCTTGTGCTCATGTTCCATAACAAAAGGAAGGATCAAAGACAAGGGTCTGGAAGGAGAAAAGAAAAAAAACAAAACTCACTGCCCCCCTTTCCCCCCATCAAGCTCCTCCCAAAACAAAACACATAAAGGCCCAAAAAGTCCCACCAAACCAAAAGAAACAAAAACAAACAAACAAAAATAACCCAGCAGTAGTATCAAAAAACCTCCCAAAGTCATCACCTTGTTTGTCTGTTTGATAAGACAGCAGAAGTCAGCTACTGGTCAGAGAAGTCACCTACAAATAATATACCTCACAATATGGGCAACTTAAATGCAAAATAATAAGATTTCTTAGTAAATAATTTGTAGAACAATTTGCTAAGGGCATAGCAGCAATAATAGTTTTTCCTCAATACAGTAAATGAATGAGAAACCTACAACAGAACTTTTACGGCCAACAAGAGAGAGCAAAAGGGCTACAAAATTTGTTTGCATCAGGAGATTTTTTAATGACCCCACATCAAGTCTTTCTTGCACGTAGAATGAGAAACTGTCTTAATGTATCAGCCGAGTAGCTGTAGGACAAATTGACAAAAAAGTAAAACATTTTCAAGACCAGGTGGTGTCCACCTAAGAGATTTGAAAGAGTTCTTATGTGAAATTGCCAAAGTATTTTCACACCTATTGTACAATATCCCATTTGTACAATCTATCATTTAAATCAGCTTCAGTGCTGAAAATTACAGTAACGAATAGCACTATTAGATAAATGAATATCTGTGATATGCAGAAGGGCCAGCATAGCTTTAGAGTAAGAGAAGGAAGAGAATTTATAAGAGACAAAAACATAAAAAACTGTTTGAAGGAAATAGCTCGCATGTAAATAAAAGGTGATCCCATGGGTTTACAAAATGCCTTTGATCACAAAGCAGGACAGCAGTCACAAAACCAGCAATGTTCCATACCAAAAGCTCTGTAAAACATCCCTGTCTTGAAATAGGAGGAACAATCAACTCACAGATTAACATGTTCTTAATTACAGAAGGAATATGAATGAAAAACATGTTCAGTAACCCTGAGCAATTCTCAAAAAACTAAAACTATGAAGAGCTGCTGAAAAACCTCATAATACTGAACAACTGGGCAATAAAATGGCAAGTGACATTCAAACATCAAAGTAAGGCACATAACCAAGACTAGCTTGGGCTATCAACAGGCAATAATAGACTCTAAATTTGTTATTACCATTTAGGAACTGTAGTGTGGATCCACCGTCAAAGTTCCAGTTAAGAAAAGGAAAAAAAAAAACCACAACAAAAAAAACCAAACCAAACAAAAGAAACCCACACAACCAAAGCCACCACAGACGTTACTCAGTTTGATTGCTGTCCAAATGACAGGACAGAATATTAGGAAGAATTACCACCAAAAAAGAAAACTTTAGCATGCAGTTATGTAGAGATGTCAGCCTGAATACTGCTTAGAGTTCTGGTGCATTTAAGCTATCATAAAAAAAGCTTCAGACTAGAAATAGATAGGGAGCCAACAAATGAATGGAAAAGACTTTTGTATTAGAAGGATTATACAGCAAAACTGTTCAGTCTGAGTGTGGCATTAACGACAACAAAAGTGACATAAAATTCTGTAAAATGAATGATCTAGAAAAATAAATACAAAATGACAGTCTCTAATTCTAATGACATCTAAAGTATTAAATAAAATTAAATTAGCAAACTTAAGTTTGAAAAAAGAACTTTTTTTCCACACCAAATAAATATAGTGACACAAGACCTACCATACATTAAAAGTCTAAAATAGGTCCCAAACTTTTTAGGCAAGCTCACTGATTAAAAATCAGCATCCAACAGAGTTCAGACAAGACCTTGGTTCAGGATGCCTATAAATTGATGAAAAGCTAGACAGGTATACAATAAAAGCACAATTTAGACTGCTGTGGTCATGTATCTCTTCCTTACACAGCTTTGATGAACACCATCACCTACAGAGTGTGTATTGTAAGAATGCAGCGTAGGTATGGCACTGCTCAATTCCTTCTTTAATATTAGTAGGGACAGAAAACTTACTAAATGCAGAACCCCTATCAAGTTGAGAGAAGCTAGTCAATGCTTTGAAACAAAAAAAGTTATGTGAGATGTGAAGTATTCCTGCTCTCCTCAGCACCAAGCCTAATACACCACTGCATTTCAAGAAAATTGTGAACCCTTCAAAGCACGCACAGTTAATGACCATGAGGATACACTCTGAGGTATAGAAAACAAGACTCATGAGGCAACGTAGAATAAAACAGGATACTTGAGAAAAGCAAACAAACACAGGCCATGAATACATGCAAGCTTCAGTAACTTTTTCTAGGAGTAAGGATAAAATTGGGATAAGTGTCCTAAGTGAACAGTAGAAGTGCTGTCATTCCTGATCTGTTCCAATAAAACATCCAAACATTGGTGGGGAGTAACTTAAGTGGATCATGAGGACATTGTGGTCACAGGGCCAGGTGTCTTGCCATCCGTATTTCTCTGGATTTAATTCAGTGATAGCTAATATACTACACTTTAAAGAAGCATAGTTCTCAACATTTGGTGTCTGATAGCAAACGAGTTGAAGCAAGATAGACAGTACAACCTCAGCTATAAGTATACACAAAAATGACTGGGGAAGAGGGGCAGGATTCACATCTTTAACATATATAAACTTCTTCCCTTAGTCTACATATATCATGGCTGTCAATTTATCTTAATACTATTCTTTAGAAGCAGTAAATGTAGAATTTAATTCAAAGTCCTGTAACCTCCCCTTAACTATCATTTAATATAAGGCAATATGTCAAATTAAACCTTCAGAATCAATCCATAAATAGGAATGACTATGTTCTTTATAGCTAAGATTTAGATTGTTATTAACAGGTAAAAAAACTCATTAAGTGAAAAATAAGGGACATTTCAATCACATGTACTGCAAGTAGAAAAATTGTAAAAAACATTTTTCTAATTCATTTTAAAATTCAAGTCAAATTCTAGCCTCAAACCACAGATAAATCAATCTGTGACAGTGTTATGAATAATTAAACAAACAATTAGCTTTAATAATAAATGATACATTGATATAGATCTCTATATTGGAATTGTTCACTTAAGGTCTATGACGATTAATGATAGCTGAACTTTGGCCATTTTAGAATAATGGAATTTTAAAACTATTTTCTGTTAAAGTTACTGAACTTAAAATTTGTAGAAAAATAGACTTAAGAGGCTTGTCATTCTCTTTTCAGTTACAAAGCACTGACTATTTCAGAAGGAAGGTGCAATATATCTTGTAAAACTAGACCATTTCTGAGCACTTCTCCCTTGGAAAGCTCTGGGGGGGAGGGGACTAGAAGAAACATCATTCAGTTACATAAATGTAAAGGGAGAAGTAGGGAAGGAAGACATCACTGCAACTATTTCTTTACTAAGTAAGTGCAATCCACCGTTCTATACTAAGCTACTACTGGAATCAACGGCAATTCTCTCTTGGTTTTTAAATTTGAAGAAAAGTTACTGAAATTTTAATAAAATCTTCCATGACTGACTTCTTGATAAATTTTACTGTGACACAAATAAGAGCTTTTGATTGAGTAAGGTCGCACAATCAAATGGGGCCAGTTCGGTTTGTTATCTTTATCAACAACGTGGATGAGGGGATCAAGGGCACCTTCAGTAAGTTTGCATCCCCCTCCTCATATAGTTTTGTGCCCCTTGCTACAAGATAGACACTGAGGTGCTGGAGTCTGTTCAAAGGGCAGCAACAAAGTTGGTGAAGGGTTTAGAGCACAAGTCCTATGAGGAGTGGCTGAGGGAATGGGGGTTGTTTAGACTGGAGGAAAGGAGGCTCAGGAGAGACCTTATTGCTCTCTACAACCACCTGAAAAGAGGTTGTAGCAAGGTGGGTGTTGGCAGTCTCTTCTCCCAAGTAACAAGTGATAGGATGAGGGGAAATGGTCTCAGGTTGTGCCAGGGGAGATATAGATTGGATATTAGGAGAAATTTCTTCACTGAAAGGATTGTCAAATATTGGAACAGGCTGTCTGGGGAAGTGGTGAAGTCACCATCCCCGGAGGTATTTAAAAGCTGTATAGATGTGGTGCTCAGGGACATGGTTTAGTGGTGGACTTGTCAGTGCTGGGTTTACATCTGGACTTGATCTTAAATGTCTTTTCCAACCTAAATGATTCTATTATTCTAGAGAACCTACTGTCAATTGTTCTCATTTACAGAACCCAGCGGAAGACAAAGAAATTAACTGTATTCACTAAACATGTTACCTTAGGTTCCAGGCTTCTATTCCAATAAATCCATTACTGTGGTTTCATACCTCCAAAAATGCCAAAAACATGTATTAATATACCAAGAAAATGTGATCTGTGGAGACTAATTGTTTAATAATCTTGTTATATATGTTCTTTGTGAACCAAGATCTTCATATCCTGTTACCCTTTCAAGGATATTGCTCATGGTAAAGTGATTAAGCACTGAGACACAGCCAGAGCGAAAAATACTCATAAAAGCTGTCCTTGCTATAGCACCATAAATACTATTCTATAATATGACGTGGGAAACATGAATCAAACTATTATAGTATTTAAATTGTGCATTTCCATATCATGGGAGAATCAAAGTTAAGACCTATTGCAGACAATGCATAACTGCCTGAAATAGATGACTACTTGTGAAGCAGTAACTGTTCAATGTCTATCCCTTTGGACTACTTCCATTGGACACAATGAGTTAGCTTCTTAGACCTGAGCAAGACCAAAAACCTGAAGCATTATCAGCGTCTTTGCCAGTAGAGGTAGAGATACGACTCTAGTTTCAAAAGATACTTCAACACTGGTCAGAGGGTGCAACATACTTTAAAATAATATCCTTAATGGAAGAAGCTAGTTTGAGACTAATCCAACAGCACTGCAAACAGCATTTAGTTTTCCTGCACTGACAAAGATCAAAGAAGCAAACTCTTGTAGAAGGATGAGAGCGGGAGGGAGGGAAGTAGCTTTGTATCTTTTAACATCCACAGCTGAAACATGCATAGAGGGCTTGATCATTTATTTCTAACAAAATGCTGAGAAAAACCACATCTCTATAAAAACCCTTCAATATCAAACTATACATCAGGATAATATTTTCCCTTCACCCTTTCATAAAGTTTGAATAAACATTTATGCTAAGCATTGTCACTGGGTTTGCATACATTTTCAATTTTATCTCCTTCATGGAAGCATTAGCACAGCAGCCACTGAGTATTTCACCTTATTTCAGCTACAGGTGTTAAAATAAAATTTCTATTTGATAAGCAGTTCAAGAGTCCCAGTAATGCTAAATCTGTTGCTATCTCAGGAGGAAATTACTGTTTAATATTTCATTATGGTAATAGACAGAGGTTCCAATCTGATCAAGATTTTGTGGAGTTAACAAAGGACTGGGCTTACAGTACTTAAAGTGCAAGTTAGACAAGATTCAATAAACACATTGTAATGTGACAAGTAAAATAGGTGACAGAATAGGGGGGGTTAATAGTAGCAGCAATGAACACTATTATTTACCCAAAAAATCCATTACCAGACAGAAAAGCAAAAGTAATACACAATTATGCAAAGAATTATCCTTCTGTAGTATAAAAAGGGATAGAGCTTTGAACTGATCAATGCTACTTTTACATTAGTAGTAGAAATAGTGCTTTCAGAGAGTCTGGAAAATCCAACAAGGATCGAGGGTTTGCTACTGGATGTAGTACAGACTACAGCAGTAACAAGGCAAGAAGAGGAGGAGAAGGCTGCATGAACAAGCTCTACTTCCCCTGCTCTGCCCATCCTGGCAGGCTGCACGCACCTGGTTCATATGGCATTCACACGGGTGAGAGCACAACTCGACAGCAGCTCCCAGGATTAACAGCCAGGGTGTTTTCAGGCATGGTTGGAGACATGAGCAATGCATGGGTGTGCCAGAAAGTCTTCAGAAGTTCTCTGAGCATTTTCACACTTATGTTCTGTTTTATATGTGAGCAGAGGCACTGGGGAATGAAAGACAGGTAGGGATCATTGTGGGAGTAGAGCTGTGGAACTACGACAGCATGGCTTGTCCAAAACTGCCATTCCCCTCAACTGCAGACAAGACCCTCTCAAAGCCAGGAGATACATGGCCCCGGTATCTCAGAAGTAGAGATGATAACGATAATAAATCAAATTTTATCAGAGTAGTTCTTAATAATGGTGGTGTGAGTAAAACACACCCCATTTTGAGCTCAAGAAACTCAAGTGGAAAGAGGGACCAACAAGTGCAAATTTGCAGGTTGAGGAGTCTGATTTCCTATAATTGTACAAAAGTTGCCTCACTTAGGGATCTACCACCATCACTTTCCCTTGATAAGCATATTTTTAAGTACTCAGACAGAAAGAGCAAGAGCAGCACACATACCCAATTTTGCATGACACACTGGTGAGTTAGACTTATGCGTGGAAAGCTGAACTCAACTGTGATATGCACAAGCATAGTAAAAATAAAATGATCTCAAAACAGCTGTGCAAGCTTGAAACTCAATTATTATCTACCTGAGCATACAACAAAGCCGTGCCAGGTTCTCAAGCCTGCAGGCCCAAATTAGCCAAGTATTTAACACAGAGCTTTTTCTCTGAAACAGAGACAATAGGACCAGATATGCTGCAAGCTGCAGGTCTTAAAAGCACTTCCCTTTCATGATTATTAACATTGTTAATGTAATTTTACTACTGTATAGGAACATATTTGCATAAAGCGGTTTCGAGGCAAAAAGGCAAAAAAGCACAACCTGGTAAGATGCTGACCTTAGCTGATGGCTTTCACATGTTTTTTATGTGGATAGAATGTATTAAATGCAAATTTTGTAGGCACCCTATGATTATATCTTCCACTGATCACAAAACCCTTCTACCTCTACAAGGAGAAGCCTGTTTTATTACTTTATACCCCAAAGGAGAACCAAGTTGTATCTCCCAGAAGAGACATCCACCCTGCTATGGTGCCCTGAGTCACAGCATCCATCCTTGTTCCTGCCAGCACAGCTTTAGGACTGTGTCAGGAAGCAGCATAGCACAATACAGGATTTGTAACATGAAACACCTGATATTGAGGACATGACATCTACAGCATACATACAGTGTGTGGGAAGGTGCCTATTTCTAAATATAACTCCTGTCTGATATTTCCATTTCTAAATAACTCCATGGATACACAGTGGTGGCTGAAGCATTTCATCTGGTTTAGTTTCATCCTGGAGGGAGTGATCCAATCCTGCTCTATGAACCAAAACAGAAATACTGATTTCAAAAATGTATCCATAATCCAAGCTCAAACACTAACATAGATAAATGCTAAATATGGATTTCACCATATTTAGCCTATCAATATAGGTCCCATGATTAAAAGGTCTATCTCCTGCTCTTTACAACTATCTTACTTTTTAATACGTGAAGCATCAGGTAATTTAATGAGTGAACAGAACATACCAGGGAGGTGGTGGATTCACCATCCCTGGAGATGTTATTAAAAAATGAGTAGACGTAGCACTTGAGGCTACGGTCTAGCAGCTATAGAGATGTTAGGATGAAGGTTGGACTTGATGATTCTGGTGGTCCTTTCCAACCATAATGATTCTATGATATCTACTGTTCAAAACAGTAAATGTTCAGAATATATTTATGCAAGGGCCATGAAATAAATGTCCTGCTTCATACAGTTTATAAACTTTTCCAAATACAAAAGAGTTGATCACTTAATTGCTTCCCAAGACTAAGGATAAGGGTGCACGTGTATTGGGGAATAGGTGACAGTATGCAGATCAGAACCACAAGAAGCAATACCATTTCCCGAGTCTGTGGTACACACCACTTCCATCTTGAGTCACCCTGTATTTCAGTTCATTCTCATTTGCATGTGTTGATCTCTATATGGTGCAATCTATATGCCACCTGCTCTGTGACTACACATGCACAAAAAGACACAGGGACAGATTCCCAAGCATGAATAGTCTTTTCACACCAATGGAGATAGCAAAGAGAGGCTCTTATCCTGCCAAACTTCTATAGCCAAAACCCTCTTCCCAGAGACTTCCTGCTAGGATCCATCTGCCAATACCAAGCCTTGGTCCCAACTTTTTTCTGCCCTGCATCAGGAGTAACATGCTTGAAGTGAACAAATAAAATATTGGTTCTCCTGTCCATGACATAAATTTGTTACTGAAAGATCCTACTCCAGCGACCTAGAGCTATTTGAGGAGTTAGTCACAACAAATTTCCGCTGTGTAAAACCTGGCTCTTGTCAGAGAAAATCTGTACTTGCAGCAGTATCCCTTGTTCAAAAGCAGTCATGTTAGCCATTGTGGATATTGGTTGATGTGCTCTGAGGGGCAACCTGAAATGCTTCTACCATCCAGAGGGTTTCAAAGACAGGCAGGGAAATGGAGATTGGACACAGCTGTGCCAATTAAAATAAAGCAGATAAAGTTTTGAGGGCAAAAAGAAATGCTTTGTCCTCTCCCAGGTCCTTGGGCTGCAGTCTACATCCTGCAGTACACAGAATATAACGGGCTTTAGCTTTCTTGATATATATAAAATTCCACCAAACATCTTGAAAAACTGTGAAAAAATGCACAATTAAATAGTGCTACTTGAACACCATCAACAAGATGCTATTTTTGAGAGCATGTGTGACATGATGTAATCCTCCCATACTATGCTGAATTTTACTACTGTTTTGTAAATTCTGCACAGATTGAAATTTCTTGGAATCTGAGAAAGTAAAGCCAGTATTTTCGGTGGGCCAGATCAGAGATTTTTCTTTGTGACTCATATGGGACAACTGGGCTTCAACATTTATATATAACTAGATGGCTTTATCTTTACCCTGCTGTAACAACTGACTGGGAGAGAGGGATATTAAAAGACCCTAACTTTTCCCAAGTCCAGCTATATTGCAAGATACCCCAAAAATGGCCATGTGGCTAGCTCTAATGTAACCAAGAACAGTGGAAAGGTATGATTAAAAGGAGAACCCAAGGCCAGTGGTGTAGAACTGATCTGATGGAAATAACAGGCCTCAGCTGAAGGAGCACACCAACAAGTACCTGTCTCTTGTATGTTCATACACTGTGCAGTTCAGGGCACAACAGAGATGGATCACTGTCCTGGTTTGAGCTAGAACAGAACTAATTTTGTTCAGTGATTGTGCTTTTCAGCCAGATCTCTTCTAACCGCACTCTCTGAAGTTACTGGCATATTTCTACAGACAGTGGCGGCTTCTAGCACTGATAATCCTTGATGTTTAGAGTTACTACCAAGGATTGGAGTGCAGAAAGGCTCTTGCTTATACTTGGTCCTATGGAGACCAAGGTCACTGCTAAAGCTTGTGTAACACATTGGGGTGCTGTAAAGTAAAGGTCACACCTGTGGGGAGGAGTTGACAGGACAGGTGACCAATGAGATATTCCATTCCATATACATTATATACAGTATAAAGCTGAGGTGTCACAAGGGTCAAGTTCTCTTCTTCAATGGCTGGCAATCGAGAAGGATTCTGTTCATTCAGCCTTCAATCCCCATCTGTGCGTTCCTGAATCCAGCTCCAGAATTCAGCTCCTGAACCTGGTTCCTATCTGCCGTTGAGTCCAATCTGGGGCTCCACAGCATCAGTGGTGATGGTGATGTATTTGCCACCAGGGGTGAGGCAGGTTGATTTGATATTGGTTTTGTATATATTTCATTATTTATGAAAAGTGTTTGAGTTTTCTTTTCCAAACCATAAGTCTCTCTCCCTTATTCCCTTTCTCTTCCTCTTTCAGGAGAGAAAAGGGTTAATAACAAGCATCTGTCATTTGTCTAGTGGCCAGCCCAGCCTTAATCCTTGACAACCATGAAAAAAAAAAAAAAAAATCTTTCATTCAGAATATTTCTAGAACTGAGCTGTATGAAAGCTTGGATCTTACCTTTGTGGACCATGCCTGGTTTTCATCACCAGTGGTTGTAAAGAAGGAAATGCACATCCCACTGCGCATGTGTCCAAATCCACAGACTGCAAGCAACGCTACTCATAGAGGTCTCAGACATTATTAGCCCTGACAAATTAAAGCATTATAATCAAGATAAGAGTTATATGAATCAGCTTAACAAGAAGATCTGATTACAAAGCTGTCTTCCACATATTCCTTCCTCAGTATTTTAACTCATCAGGCAGAATAGTTATCCCACGTGGTCAATATTACTGACTCACCACTAGCGAGTGTGGTGATGAGTCTGGTGCCACAAAGTCACGACATCAGTAATTACTGTGTCATTTCTAAGCTATTAGGTCTTTTGCAGCACCCTGCCTCCCTAAGCCCATCATTGTGGAGGTACCGCGTTAAGTGTACCATACTAACCCTGGAACCCAAACACCAGAGATTATTCATGCACAAAACACAGAAACATGTAGTTGCAATTGCTAAGCATTAAAATAAAGACAACTTGATTTATAAGCAAAGTCTGACTGTGAAGTTTGTAACCCTTGTTTTCTGTATGATCTTTGAAAAATTCTGACGTTTTTTCTTTTACTGTCTGTTTGCTGGTTTGTTGGGGTTTTTTCATCAAACTGCCATTTAATGAGACAAAGGCAAAACGGAACAGAAGTTGGGCAGAATTGAGCAAGGAAGAAGTTTTCTGTTCATCAGTTCACCAGGCATAAACCAGGGCTGAAAATTTACCTGAGACAATAAAACTTAAAGAGGTTAAAAGTTTGCAAGTGAAATCTGCACAAAAACAATGACAATATGGGCCATCATTGGCGTCAGAGACAGACAGGCCACAACATGAAAACACTAAATATGTGATCAGATGTGGGTACTGTACTAATTTTATAAAGTATCACACTGCAGAGTCATTATTTAGTTACCTGAATACTTGTAGTGCAGCTAGACTATGCTTCTAGTCACAGCCTTTGCCAAAAATGTACATGAAAGGTATAATGCCCAGAGCACCCTGTTCTTTTCATGCTTAGAGCTCAACATTGATCAGCAGCCCTGCTCTGATAGAGCTGCTCTGACCAGCAATGAAGGGAGGACTGGCCATGACAGACAACAGATCACAAACTTTAATTAGCACCTGTATGAACACAAACAACTGTAAACAATGCACTGGCAAAATCCAGGGTGGCCGCCTTTCTTGTGGGAATGAGACGTTAGCAAAAATTTGAAGGAGTAGATACTTCTTCTAAGCAGAACCATAACTGTTTACTAAATCTTGGAGAATAAAGAGGAGAAAAATATAAAAATAAAAATTAAAAACACACAGCAGGAGAGACTCAGAAAATGGATGGACATGGGAAAGATTTGACATGAAACAAGCCAAGGTAAGACAAGTCAGCTACAGGAAAAAATAGAGCAAGCTGCAGAAATCAGACTTCAAAAGTAAAGTTCTAGGGATAAGATCTTAAAAGATCCTGGCCCAGTTTCTAAAGAGAGGTGAGGATGGAATAAATAACTAGTACTTTCTAAAGTGAGAAGTGCTGAACCCTTTGCAAGGAATACATCTGTTTGCTTTCCTCACTGTGTAATCAAAAAGACATGCCCTGTTGGCACAACCTTTTCTAGATCCTCTCCTTGAGCTACTTATGAGTTTGGAAGATACCCAAGTATCTTCCAAAGACACTGAGAAGATACCCGGTCACAAGGCATGTTCCTAGAGCTCAGTATTGGGGCCAGTTCTGTTTAAGATCTTTCTCAATGATCTTGTTGAGGGGATCAAGGGCACCCCCAGTAAGTTTGCACATGACAACAAGTTGGGTGGAAGTGTTGATCTGATTGAGGGTAGGAATGCTTTTCAGAGGTATCTGGACACGCTGGATTGATGGGTCAAGGCTGGCTGTATGAGGTTCAACATAGCCAAGTGCTGGGTCATGCTCTTGGGTCACAATAAGCCAATGCAACACTGCAGGCCAGGGGAAGAAGGGCTGGAAAGCTGCCTGGAGGAAAAGGACCTGGGGGCCTTGGTCAACAGTCAGCTGAATATTAGCCATCAGTGTGCCCAGGTGGCCAAGAAGGCCAACGGCATCCTGGCCTGTATCAGCAATAGCGTGGCCAGCAGGACTAGGAAAGTGATTGTCCATCTGTACATGGTCCTGGTGAAGCCACACCTTGAAAACTGCGTTCAGTTTTTGGCCCCTCACTACCAGAAGGACATTGAGGTGCTGGAGTGTGTCCAAAGAAGGGCAAAGCAGCTGGTGAAGGGTCTATAGCACAAGTCCTACGAGCAGCAGCTGAGGGAACTGGATTTTTTATCCTGGGGAAGAGGATGCTCAGTGGAGACCCTATCACTCTCTACAACTACCTGAAAGGAGGCTGTAATAAGGTGGCTATCGGTCTCTTCTCCCAAGTAACAAGCAATTGGACAAGAGGAAATGGCCTCAGGCTGTGCCAGGGGAGATATAGATTGGATATTAGGAAAAAGCTTCTTCACTGAAAAGGTTGTAGTGCATTGGAACAGGCTGTCTGGGGAAGTGGTGAAGTCTCCATCTCTGGAGACATTTAAAAGCTGTGTAGATACGGTGCTCAGGGACATGGTTTAGTGGTGGACTTGTCAGTGCTGGGTTTACAGTTGGACTTGATCTTAAATGTCTTTTCCAACCTAAATGATTCTATGGAGAAGCAAGCAGTGGTCACAGGGCATCACTGATCAGTTCACGAGTTCTCAGCTCTCCAAAGAGTGTTCAAAATGGGGAAACTAGTGAAGCAAGTTACTGCAGCTTACAAGCTCAGTGCTCATCAGACCAACCACTATCTCTGCACATGCTCCATTGCATTTGGTGTATGCTGTGAACTTGACTTCACTTAGCCCACAATGAAACATGGTTATGCCAAGTACAGTAGCCCTGTACTCACTATGGGCTAAGCATGCACATTGCAATTCAGAGGTTACCGCAGACCAGCTGAGCCACAGTAACCTCAGCCACAACCTGAGCCCTGACTCTTGCTTAGAAGTCTACAGCCAGATACAGCACCTTATGTGTTCAACCTCAGAAAGTCCAGAAATACCTATTCAGCTTCTGTGGGATCTACATGCAGAAGATGAATGTCCAACCCAGGTTGTGGTAACTGTACTTTCCCACTTGCTGTGTTTCATCATTGAGTATGATAATGGGGAACGTTTTGTAGAGGAAATCTCAGCATTTTTCCTAACTGCACACTAGATCAGTTTTCCACTATGAGTCTTCAATTCATTATCATAATTTGCCTTGTAACCTTATGCAAAAACATAACTTTTTCACTAGAAGATAAAAAATATAATTGAAATGAAAACAAAGCATCTAAAATTTTAAATTTAGGTAGAAGGAAGGTATTTTCTTTCTTGGTGGATCTACCCAATAAATACGTTGCAGATGTTTAAATATCTTATTCAGCATCGTAACTATAGAATTAGCTTATTTTACCAGGCCTCCTACTTATTTTGTGCTCCTTTCAAAAATCAAGTTTTACATGTATCAGAAGGAAATCTTAGTGTTCTACTTGTATCCATCTCCCTTTGCTAGTCATTATCAAAAGTATTTCAGCCTGTCTTACTGTAATATATAGGGGAAAAATGAAAATCTCTTTCATTAGGGGCTGTAGGACTAATTGCATCAATACCAAATTTTTTTCTCCTCTTCACAGATCTGATTTCAGATATAGGAAAGTGAACATGCATCCAAACACCCTGAATTAGCAGGTTTCCAGATTCTGGTGTTACAGTTTTAAATCATGGTCTTTTAGTCAAACACCATGACTGACAATTAACCCATAGCCTCTAAGATGAAGCCAACGTATTGAAGTTCTTTTGTCCATATTGCTGCATTAGAACAATACAAACGGGAAATGAAGTGGTTTACATATTCATGCTGCTATTGGGATATTTGTTGTTGTTTCTTTGATTGTTATTACTGTTTGAGACAAAATAGGAATGTATTGATTCACAACAATCCAGGCAAAACATGATGTCTAGCCAAGGAAACAGTAAAGTGTTACGGGCTGTTGCTCAGAAGTCAGAGTAATTAAGAGGCTATGCCTGGATGGATCTCTACTACTACGTGTACTATTTTAACCAAGACCAAAAAGTCATCAATAAATAGTTTTTGATATAACTTATTCTGTGGAAACACTGAAAAATACTGCAAAGTGCTGTTGTGATAATTTGAAATTAAATCAGGTGGTATAAGAAATCTCACCATGTTGTGTGTGAGCATGAGGAGAGCAGATACACGCCTGGGTACAAATTATTCCCAGCAAGTCACTTCCAGATCAAACAGATACTGAACTAAGTATTCTCAAGCTACATATTCACATCAATATATAGGTTTTCTAGCCGCAACATTATGCAGTAAATAATAAAGGCCAGCACTAAACTGGAAAAGCTTATTAAAGGTTTGTTATTAGTGAAAACTGCTGTCATAGAAAAATTAAGTTCTCATAACGTAAATGAACAACTAAGGCTGCCAAAATCCCAAGCTGTTATCAGAGGCAAGGTAATTGCTCTGACTGGGATCTATCCAAGATTAAAACATCCACATTTAGGGGTCTCTGAAAAGCATTCAAGCTCCCATTATAGACACCAGCCAAAGTCAGGGACTTAAGTATCTGCTTCAGGGAAAGCTGAATCACTCTCTAGGAGCCTGTAGTCTGTCCCAACTTGGAGCTCAATGCAATTGCCTTAACATCAGTGTTTCGTGTCATTTAACATGCCCGAGGGATGGCAGATACCAGATGGGGCTGATGGAAGACTCATGTGCCTCCGGACTAACAGCAGGAGGCCATGAGGGATGCCCAAAGTTATCTCAACTGGCACTCGCTGCCTATTCAGGAAATTGAATAATTTCTTAGATTTTCACTTATTATAATGGGAGTTAGACAGCTGATTCACATGTAAGAGCAAACGATAAATTCAGGTACCAGTCTCAAACCGCAATTAACCCTGAGATATACGCGTTCAAGCCCTCATCTCCTGAGCTTAGCACATAAGCTTACACTCCTCCTCTCACCTTTCCTTCTGGCCACCATCCAGAGATGCGCACCAGCTGCTAAGTAGGAGAATGACAAGTTGCATTCAAATTCCATGGAAATGCAAGCTACTTCACATGCAAACAACAGAAAAAAAGCCCTCAACACCACATATTTAAATAACAAAGGGATAGCTAGTACATGTAGAAAATGTTATTTTTCAACTAGAAGAGTTGGAGGGTTTGAAGAAGAGAGCAGAAAACACTTTTGAAGCATATTTACCATCCATTGTTCGTAAGCATGCCTAGGAGCTTTACACTTCATAATCCAGTTGAAAAATGCTGATAAATCTTAATTAAAAATAGCCTAGGGTACAATGATTCTTGAGCTCAGTGTAGTTCAAGGTTTAGTTCCGGGAGATAATTTCAGCACCCCTTGAACAAAGTTTCTGTAGCTTCACTGTAGAAAAACACCATTTTGCCCTTTAAAACCCCTAGCTGCAAACCTGAATTCAAGTAGAAAGTGTATCTACAACCTACCACTGACATTGTGATCTTATATTTAGTTCTTATCTTGCTAAATTTTATTACTAGCCTCATTTGTAGTTTCATTTAGATAACTGATTTGTGGCTATATCTTGTCTCTATACTAATGAGCTGGAGGATTTTTAATTATATTCCAACAAGCATTATTTCTCTATCTTGCACATAATTTTTACCTCAGCTTCCTCTAAATTATTTTCAGAAGCTTTGAGAGAAGGTGAACCAGAAATTTGCCTGATTTCTGTAGTTCACAGAATAAAGGCAGTGACTGCCTCTGCTCACATCCCTCCAGAACAACCACTGGATCCCTTCTGTGGCTTCTACCAAGGAATGCTGACAGCAACAGAGTATGTATTTGAAAATCGAGATAGCTAAGGATGAAAAGAAGGCCAGGCTGCAGCTCACAAATGTAGTTCTCTCTATGGATGTCACCGCTCTCTTCTTTAAAGCCTCGAGGTACCCAGGAAACCCTTTGTCCAAGAGTCCTTCAGACAAGCAGGGCCATAGGACCACATTGCCCCAAACTCTCACAGGGCTCATTACAGACACCGCTGGAAATCTAAGTCAAGCACAGGGATGCTACTGTCTCCCTAGATCTCCCCTATGGGGTTCTTCTAGTTGAAAGGGTGAATTTGGCAAAATAGAGCCATATTTATATAACAGCAAACTAACCCCTTTTTCCATCAGCATTTGGATAGCAAATGCCTTGAGGAAGGGAAGGTAAATGCAAATATAATTTTTAGAAAAGCAAAAGAGTAGTTTTGCATTGATATTCAGACATTCCTGATTAAAGTTTGGAGGTAGAAGTTAAATGCTAGCTCTAAGAATACTCTGGAAAACGTCACGTGAGTCACGATCAGCATTACTGACAAAATAATGATGAATAGTAGCAAATTTGAGAAACAAAAAACTCAGCTACTTATTTCAAGTGCGCAAAAAATAGAGACACTTTAATTTAAAAATTTATTATCAAAACCAGAAGCTCTGTGGAACTGAAATCTGTAGTATGAGTGGAATACAGCCCCTACCTCTAGTCTGTCAAACATTCGTTTCAAAAGGATCCTTGTGACCTTTCCAGGGAGATCCTATCACCTCAGCAACCCATAACAAATCTCCAAAATTCAACAGGCAGCTGTCTCCACCCCATTAAACTCCACTCCTGTGTAGATAAGAAAGAAATATCTCTGCATTCAGGAGAGAATTAATGGTACCCAAATAAGAAGCAAAGGCAAATCTCCTAAGGCTCCCACTAAACTGATTGGAAGCACCCTTCTGCTACCTCCTTTGACACAGGGAGGACCACAGAGTCATTAACATGCAGCTTTAATGGCAGAAGATCATCCCCACAGCCCTTATCCATCAGGTATCTTTAGAAAGCTCCCTTAAACCGGCATCTCTTTTCAACTGCCAGGGCAAGAGTACAAGAGTACTAGGCAGGTTTCCTTGACTCTGTCAGGCTAAGAAAGAGTCTGGAGCTTATGAACAAAACCATTGCCCTTAATTTCAATTTGCTCTTGTAAGTACATACTATAGATTAAATGGCAAAGGTCCATGCTTATAACACTGAAATTTAAGCTTTAAAAGGATCTGATAAGGGAAATTCTCATGCTTCTGTAGCATTTAAAATAAATTCTAACACAGCTTTGTTTGTTGTTCTTAGATTTTTAAAAAGACAAGTATTTGATTTTAATTAGCATCTCTCATGTGCAACTATTATGATATGTTGTGACCCCATACTTTTTATTCCAATCCTGTCCATACGCAGAATCACTGAATGAGACAATTCACTCTATACAGGCAGTTCCAAGTATGACTTTCCATTACTTACAACACCAGCTCGCTCACTTCATACTCTTAACATCTTAAAGAACAAAAAATAAATCCCTTGCACAAAACAAAGATGAGCCATTTCTGACAAGTCCAAAGACGCATCATCCTCAGCACCATGACTCGAGCAGTACTTACAGTTTAGGGAGCTAAACAGCAGCAGAACATCTGCTGAAGGATTGTTTCCTTCCCTACAGCTTCAAGTAACTTGTAGCTTAGAGATTTTTTTGAGCCAAAGACTATACCAAGATAGAATCATAGAACAAGATAGAATTTAATAGGGATCCTCCATTCCTATTAAATTGCCTTGGTCTCTTTCAAATCCTTCATAGTTTTGGCCTTTAAAATACCCTCTGCCAACAAATTCTACACTGTATTATATTGGGCAGGCTTGCTTTTCATTTGCTTGAAATTTTACTGCTGTGTAGTTTCCATGCATCTCCCTGCTTATTGCAAACAAATACCTGCTCCTTAGTTACCCCCTGCAAGGCAGAATATGAGCAAAGACAATAGCTAGATCTACTTTACCATACTCTACATATTGAGTTGGCCAAAATAGCCCCTTCTTAGGAGCCACAAAAGGAAAGCAATTCATGCTTTCTCACTGGCATTTGTAATTCCTGCTGATGGCAAGATGGTGACCAAATCCAGGGTTCCCACTGACAACACTACAGCTCCTCATCCCTAACTCACCCAATTGTCTCTTCTTTAATTTCCAGATAGTCTATTCTGCACTTTAACCTCAGACACTCCTCTTACATTTCCAGCTCTCCAAACACAAAGCAGTCCTCTACAACCTCACAGCAATAACTACATTCTCTCCTACTGCCCAGGCACAAATAACAGGGGATAGAGGTCAGCAAGAACAAAAAGACAGGTAGTGTTCTTGGTTTCTGTCTCCTGGCCACAAACAGCAGCAGTTACAGAATAGGTGTCATTCAGTCAACACTGCTGCGGCATGGAAACTGTTGCATGACACTGAAATTTTAAATTGTTTTTTGAACACTAACAAGGTTCAGTTGGGTTCAGAAACAATGGCGGAAATAGCCATTCTGATGGAACTGAGGTTTTGAGAATTCCTTCTTAGGATTTCAAGTAAATAATACAAGTAGAACAACAACAACAAAAAAGATGTTTTGAGTTCTAAATGTTATTCATTCTAAAAAGCCATGCTTCATTCAAAGGCGCATCATTTAGAATGTTATTTCTTATTACATGGAACAATTAGAGGAGTCAAAAGCCAAATACAATGTTTTGATTTCCTTAAAATAGTGCTTTAATGAAGCTGAAATAATGTTTTTTGAAAAATCTGTTTTATGGACAAATTAATGTTTATTTTCATCCTCATTCAAAAGAGGAAAATTCAGTGTTGGCATTTCATTGAAACCAGGCATGCCAAGTTTCAGCCAGCTGTAATATTCTAAGTAACTGTGAAAACAGATTCCAGAGGTTCGTAATCAGATTTGAGCTACTCTTAAAAATGACATGCACACGCACACCCCCTCTTCCCCCCAAAAAACCCACTCCCAAAATGGCAAAAAGATACAAGACTTGACAGAGATTTCAAAAAGCTCTTCAGTCAGAGAACAGCTATGCTCAAGCTTCTCAGTGACATTCCTACGGGAGTTAACACAGGCAAAATAACTCACTTTTCATAGACTTGCTCTGAGAAATAGCAGCTGCTTTTTCTCTAATTTTCATATAACTCCCTTTCTGTCAAAGACCTTTTGAGACACATATGAGCCATAGAAGATTTCTACCCAAAAGTTTAATATTCAGGAAAGTTTCAAGCAACTTAGGACATGATGAAGCGATGTAACTGTCTTCTAATAGGAAGGGCTGGAAAACAGGTATTCCCATTTATGATGCCTACAATTATTTACACTTGTACCATATATCAGCAGCTGATTCATACAAATATGATGTAAACCTTTTCAGGAAATATGCATGCATACCTTACTATACTCCAAACACTGTATTCAAGCAGTCTCTCTGGGATTTTTATTTTCCAAAGTCTGACTCCTTTTTATCATAGCGTAAGTGGCAATTTCAACACTGCACTCACATCCACCAAAAATCAGTTTAGGTTTTTTCTTTTAATCAGTTCAGCAGTCACTACTGCCCTTCTTCAGTGTTGAAATTGTTCAAGTGATTTTTGTTGTCTGAACAAGATTAAATCTTCTGTTGGACAGAGCTATGAAATTGTCTGTGAAGTACCTGTCTCATCAGCTACCAGAACGTTCAAAGATTATCTGATGAGCTGTGGTGGCTGAATGACCATAAGGCACACATACAGTGCTTATCATCAGAAAGAAATTACATTAGGGGAAAAAAAGAAAAAAAAAGAAGAGAAATTTACAGTTCTTCATCTAGTGACCAGAGACGCTCAAAAAACATACATTACATTATGAAATCAAAATCATAATAACAAGTCCTGCTTGGAAATTCTCTACCAAGTCAGTCCTGTCTAATGCATAATGCACAATATAATAAAGCATACTAATCTTCAGTTGCATGAGGAAAGAGCAAAGTTTGTGTGAGAAGCTCACACTAAGCCCAGAAACTACTTCCCTAGCCCAGACTGTGCCATGGAGTCCCCAACAAAAACGAGAGATAAGAGAACACCAAGGGGGACCACTTCTGTCTAGCACTGTTCCCCACAACCCAGGCATAGGTGATGTAAAACTCATAGAGATCACCATGGAGCCACTTCCAATGGAGCCAGGGTGTCCTGACTTTTACTCGCAAACACAACAGCCCAATGCAGCACTGCCAGTATTTTTTGGATGGTTCACTTGAGTTATCTTTGAGTGAGAGAGGCCCAGAGGGTAAGCAATAGGGTTGGAGAGTGCCCAAATTACTGCATTGTCACTGCATCGGCAGAGAAGTGGGTGAGCTAATGTCACCAACAGCCTCTGTCCCCTGATAAGCACCAACAAGCACCCTGGACTCATCCACCTGAGAGCTTAGGGACCTTCAGAAGCAAACCTGGATTTCGCTCAGGCATCTCAGATCAACAGTGCTCCAAAGCAACTTTTACTTCAATTTTTCCTGCAACCTCATGGGCAATAGAGGAGACAAAAGACAGCACTAAGAAATATTTATACAAATAATATCTGCTAGGAGGAAGAAATAAGACCATCTTCAAACATTTTGTCTCTTACCTTGACAGAATTTTTACATTTTCTTTTTGCCTTTCTACATATATGTTCTTTACACTTGGAGAAAACAAGCAGATATATCCTTAAATATCCAGCAAACATTCACATCACAGGTTTTAAAGAACCTGAAGTTTCTTCCTAGTAGAGGTGAGAAAAGGGGAAAAACTTGTAATACTGCCAAGATTAACCTCTAGTATATTATGTGTTCACAATCACAAACTTTTATGTAAACAGAACAAGTTTTTAACGGTGATAAAAGGCATAAAAATAAGCACATTTTTCACATTGTTGTGTGTACAGGTATTAAGGGATAATGAAAAGCTCTTTAGAGTATGGCAGAATTGCCACTCCACCAGACTAGAAGGAAACTCCCTGCTAACACAAGCAATATTACAATGCACAAAGTCTACTTGCTGTTCTTTCAGTGCTGCTTTATCTCTGGGAAGAATAAAGCTTACTAGAAAGCTTAATAAAAACACCAATTATCGCATGGGCATCCAAGCAGATGGCCTCATGAAATTTCTGGTCACGTCTGCATCATGTTTGGAACTAAGCACATAGATTTATATGGGAAATAAGATTAAAAGCGCCACCTACAATATGAAGTAGAGCTTTTTATGACTAGCTTGATATACTTTTAAGTTGGTTTGCACCCAGCTGCTTATATTCCTGTACTTTTCACTTTTGTGCCCATCATCCCACCTGTCCTGCAGCCCCAGAGAGCCTTAATGGAAAGCAGAGCGTGACTTCTCTCTTCCAGACGCTCCTGACTGGCAGAGTGACACCTCAGGCAAGTCAGAGCAGCCTCTTGAGAGCTTGGGCTGGTCTAGGGATTTACAGCTGAAAGTTATCAGACAACACGTCGTGTTAAAAGTACATGACAAGAGCATTTGGCTTAGCCACATTTGTTGCCTTCATAAACTTCCCCCTGCATCTGGATCTATAGGATCATATTACCAACCAGCTCTCCATTCAGTTTACTTGCTGCAGAACAAAAGCCATCTCCAGTGTTTCAGGACCAACACAAAACATATGCTAGGAGGTCTAGTCAAATAAATGGAGCTTGGAGAAAGCTAGACAACATAATGTGAGTGATGCTGACTACTATTCTTTTTTTCTAATGCTACCTGCTACCTGTAATTATAAAAATACAAATAGCTTAAGAACACCCCTAAACTTCCACTTGAAAATGTCCAGATCTCATAGTTTAAGGGAAAAAATATATATATACGAAGCCAGAAATCGAATATATTCTAAAGGACTAGAAACCAAAAAGCCAACAAAAAAAAATAAAACCAAACCCCACAACCCTTGAAGCTTTCTATTCTTTCACCAGCTTGGAAATTTTTACTCAGCCATGTGATTTCCACAATATTTACTGACTTCTACTTTTCTTTTGCTACCAATCACACTCCTCAAACATGGCAGCCCTCCTCTTTGGCCCTACAAAGGATTTCTGTATAGAAAAAAAAAAAAAACAACAACAACAAAAAAGTAACTTACCTAGCATCTTATTTTGCCACATATGAACAAATCAAGACCTTCAATTGACTGCATCTTTTGAAAGACAGGAGCCTAGGTAACAGATAAGTCATGCACTGAAAACGCTCATGTTGCCATCCCTAATAGGCAGCCTATCATCTTAAGGGACCACTTTGAAGTATCCTTATGGTTTCTGGGATGGTCATGTTTGACCTGTAGCTTAAAACCCACATCTATTAAGCAACCAACTTCTGCTAGTTCATTTCATATTCATTTAAGACATTTCAGCCCTATTCCATTCTTCTCAGGCATATACGTTATGCCAACACACGCAATTATTATCAATAGGATACTGTTTTGTGGCTCGCTGCCTTAAAGGGATGATATAAAGGGCCAAAGTTGTCACTACAATTCATTTCAAAACTTCAACCTGTCAAATTTCAGAGTACTACTGCTGCACCTTGAAGGTGTGTTGGCACAGTGTCTGCAGTCATCTTTGACAATGTAAAGAAGCAAAATGTTACCTTATAGGGGGAGCATTTAATTTTCAAGCTTGAATGACACTTTTTCATCTTAATTGTTATGCAGAGATTTGTAGACAGAAGTTTCCAGGTTACAGAATGTCAAAATTTTCTCTTTTTTTCTCAATAGACATTTGCATTGTGATGAAAATTCTCTTATTCCTGAAGCTTTAGATTATCCTGCAACTGAAAGAACTTGACTGTGCAAATTGGTTGTCAGTGGGTATGATCATTTGTAGAGATTCACAGCCATTGTTTATTAACTTCTTGCAATGAGTTTTACTATTCTAACTTACATTTTAATGCTTTTTCAAATATTATGTAGAAATGAGGCACAAAATACACTCTATAGTGTATAGTGTAGAAAAACAGAAAAATATAGTATATATAGTGTATAAATATACATAGTGTATAATATATAAATATATATAGTGTACAGTGTAGAAAAAATAGAAAAATATACTCTATTATGAAATCCCTTTGAAAATATGTTGTGCATTTTCAACTGTTTCGCAACGCGCAGTATTTCTGATTTATGAGCCTCTTCTTGCAAACCAAAACATTAGTGTCACATAAAGTTGGATAAATAATATCTGTATTTACAGGAAAAAAAAAAAAAAAAAAAAACCAAACCACCCAACACAACAGTCTGCAGAGCTAACAAAGAGCAGCAGACTTCCAATAAGGAATCATATAAACCATCTCTGCCAGCACTAGCTACAGATTAAAATAAAAAGGAAACTGTGTCACAATAGCCCACCAAGGAGCATATAGGTATTTTGAGAGATTCTTCAGGGGGAAGAAAAAAAAAAAACCTTAAGCTACATTGGGTTGTGGAAGGATGGTCAGAGCTAGCATTCAGAAAACTGTCCAGACAGCTTTAGCTCAACCTATCACAAAGACTCACTGACTACCCCCACAGCAGCCTGAGCACTTGCTACACACTTCATGTATTTGCAGATGCATGCACACAGCTAGAGCTCCAGCCTAGAGCAGAGCCTGCCACAGCCCTTGTGGGGTTTTGCATGAGCACATCTGAATTACAACAGCAAGAACAGCTATCAGTCCATGAACACTGAACATACTCGTGCAGTAGTTATTAGATAGTTACTAGAGTTATCATGAAGCAGAAAAGCCTTTCCACCTCTCACCAGAGCTTGCTAAACTCCAGCGGATCTCAGGCTCTTGCAATCCCAACTGCCCATCTTCAAAAGGGAGGTCATGGACAATATAAGTGTAGACACTGTACTTACTGTCTGCTGTCTTTACCTAACATACAGGCTTTTCTAAAGAGGTGCCCTCCCTCTACCGCAATAGCAGATAGCTTAGGCACATCATACAGGCTCCAGACAGAGAGACCTGACTTCCAGGCTCCTCTGTTCTTGATACTAGGTGACCAACATGGGCATCCTAGATCTTACCCAGAACTGAGAGCACTGAATACCACCAACTCCCAGTCCTTCAGCTTCCTCCTGCTGACTAAGGAGCTCCAAGGTGATCCTAGGCAAGCTGGCAAGAGCAGCAGCAACCAGCAGCTCATTCCTGCACATAACACATAAACCAGGGCATTTGTTATTTGCACAGATGTCAGGCTGATGGTGAGATGGGGAACCAAGTGAAGAAATTACAGTTGTTGTTTGGATTAATGAGCCAGTACACATCCTACAGGCTTAATGGGAAGGACCAGCAGGGTTCAGTTAGAGAGAAGTCTGCAGCCTCATTACTACCACCAATTGTTACTTGAGCACTGGCACAGACAACTTATGCAGCAAAAGGAAATAATGGATAAATTGAAACAGGAAACTTTCTTAAAATGCTTTTCATACTGGAGCTTATCATTCTGGCAAGTTTTGTATTTGAGGAGGAAACAGAAATGGAGACATCAATGTTCTGAAAGGATTTATATGAGAGGAAAAAAAACAAAGTCAGACATGTTTTCTTCCCTTCCTCCTGCCACTCAGGAAACACTTTAACTGTATATTGACATACAGGCACCGCTATTAAATATATCTTCAAAAGTTAATAAAGACTGACAGCTTCTGCATAGAAATGTTAACAAAGCAAATGGGTGCCCTCTTGTTGAAGGTTAGGCAATCTGAGCTTACCTGCCTCTGCAAACCTATAGGGCCTTCTACAGCTCCTTGGTCAACATAATTAATGTTTTCTGATTTAATACTTTAAGACTAGACAAAACACCATACTCTTCTCCCCAACCAAAAGGCCCAGTATCCTGATTCCACAGTTGACCTTCATTCTCTTCCTATTTGTCTTGAGGGTCATCTGCAGAGTTTTAATAGCTGGTGTTTTTTCCCCTCTAGACTCATCTTCTTCCTTCTGTTCTCCTTCCCTAATTAGGGATAGCTTTAAGGTTTTTGGGAGGATTAATCTCTATAGCAGATGCCTGGGGAAGAAATGTAAGAAATAAGGCAAGTACAGAAATGCTCATTTAGCAGGTCCTGACACTAGTTTAGTGACCTGTTGAGCTTGAGGTTGCATCCAGACCATTTTGTTTAATAGCAACCAATGGACCTTTCTATCAGCACGAAGTATTTAATCAGCTTCTCTGGCACCAACTAAGCAGTTCTGCCTTCTCTTAATACAGTAATTTAATTCTTTTTAAAGTGTATAGAAAAGAAAGATGACCAAAATGACTGGTTAAGATGCAGGACTGAGACTCAGAAAATCTGATTTCCTCTCTGTTCTCCTCCATGTGACTTTGAGCAAGTCCACAAGGAAAGAAAAGTTTTCAATAAAAACCAGACATCTGACTCACCTTTTGCAAAAGGAAGATTTCCTGTTTCATTTCACTGAGATTCAATTCACCTTTAATAAGGAGAATAAAGCTTCCTTTTCAGTCCTTATTTAAACTGTAAAATTCTCAGAGTAGGGATCATTATTGTGCATTCAGTAACTTATGCTAGCTCATGGAGGCCCATGTTGGTGGCTACAATTTATAACAGTACTATTGGTATTTAAAGCATTGGAAGAGCCAAAATAAGCAACCTGCAGCTCTTCAGAAAATATTTTATAGCTCCAAGATGGAAAATTTTTAAGAAGTCCAGAAAGTCAGAGAAACAAATGCCCATAAAAATTCAATGGAGCCTCACTCCAAGACAACTGAAATTCTCAGCTTCAACAGCTCACGTAGAGCAAGGAATGAGGACTGACATTTGCCGTCTGTCTAGTTCAGTACACGTGCAGGTTGTCAACAGCAGGCTATCACTTCTCTTCACATCCCTCACCTTGATAATAAAGTCCCTCCTCCCACCTGCATTTTGTACAGCAAGGAGGAGGTGTGGTGAACGGAGATTTATGTCTCACTGAGGCAGTGAACTCCTTTCCCAGTAATGCTTTGCGGCTCCCATGAG
>JAVSBS010019608.1:0-63719 GCA_033124195.1 Coracias cyanogaster | reverse complement strand
TAGGGATTTGGAGGGAGGTGCCACGCCTCAGATTCCATTTGGGGGAGTGGTCTGGGAACCCAGTGGGTGGACCGCATCCCTTGGTGGGCGGACCCTGGACATCTAGGGGGCGGATCGCGACAGGAGGCTACAAGATGAGTCTGCTTATTGAGCAGATCCAATGGACAACTTCTGTTTTGATTGGTTGGCTTTCGACAGACTTGGCCCACTGTCACTAGGGATGGAGACTATCCTTTGCTGGCAGGCTGCATTTTCACTGGGTTAAGCACAGCATGAAAATATAGTCCTCAGCAAACACCATCATCACAGCTGCCAAAACCAGCAGTCCTCCCCACTCTTCACTCCCCTTTGGCCATTAATTTCAAGCCTTATATGCTCTTCCCATTTTTAGCCACTTCTACAGGCATGAAATGAATCAGACCAGAAAAATGTGGCTTTTCTACCCAGCTGCATCAGCCCCTTGAGTAGGTTCATGAAGCTGCCACACAACCACTGGTGCTAGCAAAGGAAGACAGCTGACAAATAGGGAAATTATACAAATTGAGGGAAGAGGGGAAAAGGGGAGGAGAGTGGGGTGGGTGAGGCAATGCTGTTATCAAACATGTTCAGAGTACATCTCAAATTTATGCCATTTTGGAGCCATAAAAAAAAAAAAAAAGAAAAAAGAAATTGCTAATATCAGGTTATAATTTTCAGATCTTCAAAAAGTGCTCAAAAAATATGGACTTCTACAAGAAAGAGGTAATTTAACCTCTCCATGCATTTGGTTATGTTGTTTCAACAATTTATCAGCAATATGAAACACCTATTTATTTCATAATTAAACATGATACAAAAGATACAAAAATCCATCTGATTAGTTCAAAAGGAGCCATGTATTGCCCTTTAAAGAAAAAAAAAAAAGACCTGGATAAGATTAAAACCTCTCTGCATATCAGAAAAAATACAAAGCCTCTGTCAGATCCCACCTTTGCACGTGCTATTCAGTACTATTTCAGCAGCAGTACCAGTTAAATTTTAGTTTTCCCAGTCTTCAACGTCCAGACAGTCTGAAGTCCCTACATCAGAGATATGTTCATTCAAGATACTTCATCAAATGTGGTGTTCAAAAGACATACTAAGAATAGGTTTGCAAGGCCTTAACTTGTATTACCTCTTCAACCTTTGCATGCCTCTAAGCTGAATATTCAAAAACGGAGAAACCTGAAGAACAGATACAAATTTTTTAAAAGCTTTATTTGTAGTCAACAAATGAATGAAGATTCAGACCAAAATGTGTGGTTGCTCCTAATCACTATCCTTTCCGAGATAAATCAGAAGTTTCTGCTATTCATACAATTCTGTGTTCTAATTTGGTCCTGAAGTATGTTAAAAGTTTATATGAAAAAAATAGGAAGGACAGATCCCAGTTAATGATCAAAAAGCCTGGCATAATATGCATTTAGTACATATGGATAATACATATTTAGCAAAAATATGGAAAAAACCAGATATTAGAAGTCTACATAGTCTATGATGTAAGACTTCTTGACACTCTGAGAAATAGTAGTTAGGACTGATTGACCATCCTGGGGAATGAAGGGACACAAAACATTTTTTCCCCATGTTTAACACAATTCATTATACATGTCCTCAGTTCAATAAACCCACTGCCTCTGAGTCAGTGTGTCTATCGTTAGAGATCTCAATATTTGTTTCAGGGAGCCAGAATAGTCCCCAAGGAAGCTTGCTGGAGCAAGCTGTTGCTAAACTGTCACATACATGTTTTTAAAAAACAGAATTTGACTGGCAGATGTAGACAGTAAATATATTAACTTAAAACTTCCGTGATAATAGAGATAAAAGAACACTTCAATTATTCCCACTAAAATTAGAATTAAATTAAACTGAAACATCCTTCTATGCCTTTATCTCTTTCCAATAGTTTAAGTTGGATTTAAATCATTTTCATGATTGTTTTATTATGTCATTCTTATTACACAAAAATTAGAAATCTCATAAAAGCCAAACTGGGTGGAATGAAGGGATAACAACATCTTTTGATCTTGAGACTGATATTCCCTCCTTTATGTGCAAAAATAAAGTCTTATTTTAACATGAACCTGACATATTACACAGACCTAATACTTTGCCATTTATTTCTAGAGGCTTTATTAAAGTCTGAGAAGAAAAAAGCAATTTTTTCACATGGAGAATTCACTGAGAAGTATGAACAGAAAAAAAAAAAAAAGGCAAGGGAGAATGGAGAAGAGAATAAGAATGTTTAACCTCCATATTTACATCTCCTGCCATTTAGATGAGGACCAGAGCCATACAAAAACCTACACAGTGCATCCTTTTGTCTATGATTAATTTGGAACGGAAATATTCTTCCATTACCAAAGCCCTAGCAGTTTACTACATCATAAGTAACTATCCAAATACCATTCTCTGTTGTAATCTCCTGCCCTTTTCACCTCTGCACTTTCAACTTGTTGCAAACCATCCTGTCCCCCTCAACTCCATTTGTTCATAAAAAGCAATTTCCCTCTGTGTTCAGCCCCTTTACAGAGCTGAAGTCCTGAGCATTGTGCTCACCTTCTGGAAATCCTAGCTGAGTTTCTGCTCTACCAGAGTGGAAGAGGAATATCTCCCTTTACGAAGGGATGCATGCTGGCCTACCAGTCTTGTAAAGAGGAAGAAAAATTTCCCACTTAAAAGTATCTGCAGCGAGCACACAATTTTCACAGATCAGGTGGAAGGTATAAAAGGACAAGAAGTATGTCTTTTTGCACAATTTCCAAGTTGCTCTAAGTGAAAGCAAGGAGTGAACAGCAAGAATCATTTTTAATTAGTCCCACTGAGTCATTTAATTGTTGCTTATTTTGCAGGCTGCAAGATGGATAATAGTGTTCCTGCATTACAATCTGGTATAAAAATAGAAAAGTAAACTTGTTGAAACATGCACAAACCCAGACATATTGCTAGTAAAGATTTTATTGGTGTTATGCAATATATTCCAAATGCATCTCAAATATTCGTTAAGAAAAAAAGATTAATGCAGCAAATAAACATTTTTCCAATTAAGTGCAAGTTTTTTTTTAAAGTTTAGGCTGTATTCATTAAAATTGGATTACATTCTGACATTAACTAAAAGTGACTTTGTGGGGTTCCACGTTTATCTTCTTCAATAATTTACGTATAAAATGCAGCCATCTGCAAATCAAAGTACACTTTTCATGCTGCCAGTACTGCAAATTCAACATGGACTCTCACAACAAGTTCAGCCATTCTCAGGACTGTCTCTTGCGTAGGACAAGAGACGCCCGCAGTGATGTTTCACAAGAGAGAGGTCTGCCCTCTGCTCACAGTGCTGCACCTTCCCAGGCCCCACCTGCATGCTTCACCCTCCCTCTCCTCAGCATCATGAGTGGTTCCCTCCTCAGCTGTAGAGATATGAGCAGCCCAACACTCTTCCTCAAACACACATTTGAAGAGTTATTATTTGTATTTGCCACTGTTTAGAGAAGGATACAGGAACAGTTTCAGGAAGGGACACGATCCATCACTGTGCAAGGCACTGTCAAAGCAATGCAGTCTCACTTTGTGCCCATCTCTGCATTCTGGGCACTACTACACAGCTCACACCTCTGATGGACCAAGATGACTTCAGCTGAGTCAGCTGAAGTCAGGTGAGGTGGGCGAGCAGATACAGTGGCCCCCAGGTAAGGTCTCCCTGACTCCTCCGCCTATCTCCTCCCACTATGCTGCCGGGTCAGTGAGAGTAAGCATTGAGTGTTAACATCAAAGCGGAGCAAAACTATTCCATGCAGGAAACCATGGAATCTTCTGTTACTTCTGTGGATTAAACAGGCTCATTGGAGTGTAAAGAAGTAGTACAGTCTATGCAAGAAAGGGGTAGATGGTGATGCCATGGAAAGGGGACAGGATAGAGCAGAAGCAAGGCTCTCACTACAGAGAGCAGCAAAGCACCAGAGTGGCTCAGCTGCTCATGAAAGAGCATCAGACTCTGCTATAATGAACTGGAAGCTCATTATAGTGGAAGTGAGGCTACAGAGAGGCTTCGCACCATGGACTTTTCACACTAAGTTTCTGTGAAGAAGTGCTGAAATGCCCACATATGTAAGAAGACTTCAATATAACATAAGAGATAGGATGCATGGAGCCAACCTTTGAGGCCTGCTACTTCACTGCCTTTCTGACTTCTCTCTTACATAGACACAGACAAATACAGATCAGCTCTCTAGGTGGTTGATATGCAAAGGAAGGTGATATCCTTCCTTCAGAGCTATACTTCTGTCTGTAATCACACTCTAATCCAGTTCATCTTCATCCATTATGATTGGGGGAAAAATAAAAGTGCATATCTCCCCCGCCCCAGAAAACAGTTATTGCTGTAACCCACATGAGCAGCATCTGCACTACTAGCATCAATTTTAATTCATTTTTTTAAAGCTATTTCTTGCACAAATTGCACGAATGACAACATAGAAACAAACGGCTGCATGCTATCTTGCAAGGGCAGGTGATTTCATCAACTCGGTCTGTTGGTGTGATTAACAATCAATCAATCAAAGTTCACCAATTTCATTTCAGTATTTTGGCTGAAGATACTGTGAATGAGGTACTATATATACCTTGAACTTGCTCTGATTTCAAACTGCTTCAGTTTATCACAGCTCTTCATCTGAGTGACTGGTGCCAGGAACTTGCCAGTGTAGAATTAATAACATATTGACACTTTCAGACCCTCAGTCTATCTTTGAAGTCTGAAGGCAATAACAAGGAACAGAGTATTTTACTTGGAAGCTATGACAATTTGTCTAGGACCACAATTCTTCAAATGTAAACAAAACAGAAAGTACACATTTCGGCAATAATAAATAGATTCAATTTGCTTGGGCAAGTGTTGAGAGCCAGATGGTATTTCTGGCCTCTCCACAAGGGCTCTAGGGTACAGAGGAAGAATATTAAAGGGTCTGTTTCCTTCAAGATTAAAATCAGTGGGGATAGACTGCTCTCTATCAAAGCAAGTGTTGGGTGAATGGGGTCATGGGTCCAACTCCCTCTTAGAAAAGGTTAGCTGTGATCCAGGCTGCAGTATGACGCTGCTACCTCATACCAGAGGTGGTTCCTTCCTCCCTTCATGTGCCTGCACAAATGGAGCCCCCTACATCCCCAGACAGGTCAGCACTACTTGTAGTAAGAAGAGCCCCAAAGGAGGACCACATGGAAACCCAAGCAAAATTTAGAGGCAGCAGCTGTGACCTTCACAGGGTGCCTGCTGCTGCTCAGTTACTGCAAAATACAGACCACATGTGCAATTCCTTCCTCACCACCACCCTCAGTGGGGCTGCTTCCCCTTGCCAAATGTCCATTCGGACAGTTCTCATTGCAAAAATGAATGTGCATTTTTACCTGGGTTTAAGCCAAGACACTCTACCACACACACAGTCTTCTCAGCAAGAATCCATGGTGCTGCAGGTCTGAGTTTGCCTGTCCAGCTTGGTGCATCCCTTAAAGGCAGGACTCCAGTCAGCTACTCAAGCTGCCCTGTCTGGAGTGAAGCTGCATGGCAAGGCCATCTGAGAGCATCCAACTCTCCAGTGTCCTTCCCATAGTGTTCTCCAAAGGGCAAAATAGTTACTCCTACAACTGACAGAAATGAATGGTGACGAGGTATCATGGCATGCCTCAGCCCACAAAGCCATTGGGTATATCCCCAGTCTCTATATCTAGTCACACGTGGCTGAGCCAAACTGCTCCCATGGATAGCCTTCACTGTCAGCGTCCTTACACCTAGGTTAAGCTTATGCACATGCTAACTTTGAGGTGCCAGTACCTCAGAAGCACACCTGAGCAGAAATGTTTCACTATTAAAAAAAAAAAAAAAAACTTTAAAATCTATGTTCACTTTCTATGCCATCTTCTTTCACCTTCATCCCCAAATCCCTCTATCTCATCTCCAAATTATTTATCCCTATACTAATAATCTCAGTGAGAGCACTTCACATGGGGCTATAAATTTTCCAGTACCTTTGCACTAGTAACAATGGGGAACGTGAAAAGTCAGAAGGGCAGTATGCTTACGACAATGCCGTACAAGAGTCAGGAACCATTGCTAACACAGCTTGAGCATCCTCCTGAAAGCAGTATCCAATAAGTCTGTTTATTCTTGGACAGCAATATACTTTTTCCCCTCGTAATTTATTCATTGCAAAGTCTAATCCTGATGCCGATAAGTCAATATCCAATCTGCAGAAGAACATAATCATGTTTAGGGACAAGAGTAAGAAAGCATGCCCAAACCATTTCCTGCTTTGTCACAAATGATTCCAATACTGTTTTGTTTATTTTTCCCTGGAAGCTGAATGCCACTGTCTAATGTTTCAACCACAGAATTGTATTCAACATAGTCTTTTCTCTATCTGTATTACTAGTCAAGGATTAATTTTACAGCCTAAAAACATGGATAAGCTGCATTAAAATTGAAAGAAGTGGTGGGAAGAGCTTTGCTCTGCAAAGGCGATGATAGAAAAAGGATGCATAATTTTATTACACTTGTCCATGACAGAAGCCTCTGTTAACCTAAACCACAATTAGAGCTACATTGGATGGTGACAGAAAATGCCACTGAACTGTTTTTGCACCCCAAGGACTGTCCTGAAAACCTTCTCTGCACTTCAATGTACATGATCTTTGAGGTGCCCAGTGCCATAAACCACTCATGTACACACATGCTTTTGAAAATCTGCTATCCACGTGTGACCATCATTTCTAGCCCAAAAACTGTAGTAATAATGTCTGGGGCAGAAAGCAGAGAAGAGGCCTTAGTTAAAGAGTCAATGCCTTGATTAGAAGGTAAAGTGGCTGGTAGACATAGTTCTCCCATTACCATCCAGTTCACAATGAAAACGTATCTTCCATCCAGCACTGTCCCATAAGCCATGCTGGAGTGATCTTCCTGTCATTGTTCAAGCATTTGAGTGATTTCTGTCAATATCTGGAACTCTTTACAAGCAGCTGCCTGAATATAATGAAAAAACAGCATGAGGCAACTATCTCAATGTTTTGATCCAGGAAGTTTCCAGGAGTCATTTATACATTGCAATTGAATGAACTTTCAGATTACATACCTGTCTTCAGCACTTTGATCTGGTGTGCTTCAGTTAATTACCTAACTCAAGCAGTTTCTATTTCCTAGAGGAAAAGAGGGGATTTATAACAACCAAAAAGGAAGGAAGAAACAAATGGAACAAAAAGACAAGTAAAGGGAAGGAAATAGTACCGAGCAGTGAAACTGAAGCTGTTAAATATAGAGAGTATATGACATCAGGGAGCAGTGCACAAGATGTCAGAAAGGTCTTTGGAGGTCAAGCAAAGGATATTTCACTCACATTGTACAAAGCAAGCAAGACCATCTGGAATAAAAGAAGGGAATCAGCACTGCATGCATCCAAAGTTTATTTTATCATCCTAATTCAACTGAGACATGGCAAGAGGAGAGCAAAAACCAAAACAAAAGACAACCCAAAGGATTATAAACTGTCCTAAGGGCTTGAAAGAATAAAAAAAGAGGAAATGCATATGCATATAGAAATCTTTAGCAATTACTATCTTCATAAAACAAGCAACACTGCCCTAGGATATCACCTAAGGTATCTCACAGATCTTAGGCCATTTTGTAATTAAGCACCGTCTTCATTACTTATTCTGCATTTTGGTATCGTCTGATATTGCCCAGAATTAGTTCAAAATGCAGCGGTATACTTTACATAGATGAAGAATTACATTTTTATACTGAGATATCAGGCAGTTAAGCTTTATTACTGAGATTCTCTTATGTAAGTGCTTCAGGTTAATTATGGGATTTTCCAGGGTTCAGACCCTGAAGCTGCACTCACTGAATAAAAACTTTAATTTCACACATTTAAGGCAAGTATCATGATCTCAGTTAAACATGGTCCTTCCTTAAAAAAAGGGGAAAGACTGTGTTTTATTGCTACTTAAAAAAACCAAAATTGTTTTTAATTGAAGAGCTGGTTTCTGCTCTCCATTACAGACATGTTGATTCAGAATTGCTTCTGATTGTAGTAAGATCTTTTGAGTTGATCTGGTCCTTAGAGTTTTACAAAGAATAAAACTGTTGATCTCTAGTAGTTATGTTTCAGTCATATGCTTTTTTCCACATTTTAGCCAATTTCCTTTAAGAAAGCAGTTCCTTGAGCTGTTTGACACAGGCTTCACTAAATAGCAATGAACATTTAAAAGGTGCATTTGAGACCTTAGGAACATATTAGTATAGAACTGCAGCCAATGAATGCTAAGAGAAGAGGAGGAATATTTCTATCTTATTACTGAGCAGAAGAAGATGATCATAAAAATATGAGAAAGTTTTTTTTGAGAGATAAACCTCTCTTCCCAAGAACAAGAGAAGTCATTCATTCAGCTGGGTTATTCAAGCATAGCCAGCTAGCTTCGGAATACTAGTTCTGCTTCTAAGGTCTATATCATGTTTTCCACACCCAGGAATTAAGCATTTGTTTTTATCACAGCAAATGGAATAATACATGTCGTAAACGGCATGGTGCATATGAGAGAGCTTCTAATCACAATGAATATAATTAAGTTACAATTGCTAATTAAAATTACAAGAAACCAAGAACAAACAAGAAACTTGATTTTTTTTATTTTTTTTTAAACAAACCCACACATTACACTTTGGGTGAAATAATTAGACTTTTTAAACTTTTGTCCATTTTCAAAAATTACATAAATGAGAACATGAGCAATTGTTAGATCAGGGCTACAGAAAAATACTAGGAAGAAACAAACAAACAAAAAAAAATCTTAAAGCTGAGAAACAGATACTGGAGAAAAAAATTCCATGAACTGGGGACAACAGTACATGGATAAGCGACTCAGAGGTCCTTGTCAAGAGCCAAGCTCCCATGGGGCTTGGCCATCTTCAAAAGAAACCAAAATCAATGTGCCTTTCTTAGAGAGCTTACATGTGGGAAGAATTGAGACAGGAGGAGGAGAGAAATAACAGAAAGGGCATAGCTGTGATCAGGCTGACAGCTACCCAAGTCAGCACACCAGCAGGCCATTGGTTTAACAGCATTACAACAGAGGAAGATATTTTAAACAGGGATCTAAGGGAAAACAACCATCACCACCTCTAAAATAGCTTTTCAGATGCTTACAGGGCACCGCCACAAAATAAGGGTTGGAAGAAACACAAAAGTGCTAACTTGAAAGTTTTGCAAGAGGGTCTTATAGCCGGCATGATAAAGGCAATCACTGGAAGGGCTTTGGGAGTAAAGTGAAGCATCTTAAAATCAAATTAAAGGAACTAATACCAACACAGATATGAAAAGTGGATGGCAAGAATTGCTGCAATAAGTGATAGAAGCATTAATGGAAGAACAAAAATATATTGCTCAGAGAGAAAGGAAGTAATTAATTTCCAGATGTCATAAGAGAAGGCAAGTTTCTCCCTTCTCATGAGAGGAAAAAATACCCCTCTCCACGAAAAACCTAACAGGGCAGTGGTAGAATGAGAATAAAGACTGGAGTAATGCAGCTCAAGACTTTGGGACATCATCTGTCCTTCATGAAAGGGCTTGGAGTCTACACATCACCCTAAATAGTTTTCTCAGAGCTTCCCAGGAATCAGAAGGAAAGTGACTGACTGGGCTGAGGAGCTGCCTTGAGCGAACATCTGTTTCATCTCCATGTGCTATAAAGTGCCTGTCTGTGATGTTCCCCTGTAATTGCTACTCTGGAAAGGGCTGCACAAGAGCTTCCACAGGTCAGTACTGGAAGCACACTTCCCTCTTCTCTCATGAAATGCAAAACGCCACCTGCTTACGTTAATTCTCCTTCACTTGTGTATGTGGAGATGTATGCTAATAACCAAACCAAAAATAAACAGAGGAGATGTCCATGGACTAAAAACGCATTTTTGTGAGGCTGAACTTTAGAAAAACAGACAGAACCTACAACATTACAGGCTGGTCAACTTTACAGTAGCATCTTGTGGAACACAGGTAGCAATGACAAGAGAACAAAACACTGGAACGGTATTCATTTCAGCTTGTAATCACACACAGTATGTAAACACAAAACCCCCTTCATAAAGACTTCTGCAATTTCAGAGCTTGTTGGTAGTTACAGTTCAGTGTTTCTGCAGACTGAAAAGCAGTCCAGCATGAATTGCGTAACAATCTGCTTAAAATCCATTCACCAGGCCTCAAAATCCAGGCACTGGTCCGTAAACTCAGTGGAAAGTAAGATCCACGCTGGTGAAACTATAGGCCACCACTGAAAGAAGCATTCTCACCTCCCACCAGAAACCGCTCTGGCATCAGAAGTAGCAACCATGCGACCTCAGCACCATCTGGTGCAATGACCCGCTTGACAGATTAATCTGCCAAAACAAGGTCTTTTGTCTAATCAGTTGGCTGAACTGACTCACTCTGCACTCACAGATTACTCAGCCCCGTCCAACGTGAGCCAGGGAAGCAGATGAGACGGAGGAAGTGTGGGACTGGCCCTGAATACAGCCTCTACTCAAACCATGTTATGTGTAAAGCCAAGCCTCATGCTGAGCTATTCATAGATGCTAGGGGAGCAATAAGTGAGTCTTTGCAACTATTTAATAACTGAGCTTTATCTCAAAGAAAGTGCCATTTTCTTACTGTGACCATAACTGAGAGGCCTGCAGTCTAACAGCTGTTAGAAAGCAAAGACTTCAGATCAATATGGAGCTCCTGAAATTTGAACCTAAAGGCAGAGCAAATATATATTTCAACACTGAAAGTCTGGCAGATTACATGTAAGAGATTAATTTCACTTTAGGAGAATGCTCCAGTGCAATATTGCATATAAATCAACAAGGTTAGCAAATTTAGCTCAGTGAAACTGAGGAACCTGCCATGTCTTCAAAGAGAAAGTATTTTCACCAGCTGCACATCTGAGTAGAGCAGAGAGGAGATACCTGCAGCGTCCGCAGGACACAGCCATACCACTCTGACAAGGGTCAATAGAAATCCTTCCAAAAATATGACTTTGTAGACTGGCCACGAATAAACCACAAGGAAAACTCAAGGAAAAGCTTTAAATAGCTAAAAGTGCTTCACAACTCTACTCATGAAAGCTGCAGAATACGGCACACTAAAATAAGAGTAAAGCCAGAAAAAGACAAATGTATATTAGAACAAACAATGCCCAAACATACAAATCCCAAAGTGGCAAAAATTAGGAAGATCACAAACAAACCTAGGCAAGAGAGAAACATTCATAGTTCACATTACTTGTGAAATTATCACTTTAAATTTCATTTTTTGAACACCTGAGATGTGTATTTTTAAAGGGCTTTTACTATCAGACACCAAAGTTGGTTTGAATCAGTTGCAAGGTTAATTACCTCTGATAAAAGGTTTATGAGAGAAGATAAATTGTCAAGCAGCAGACATGTCTATGAGTGAGTGGAGTTCAGCCCAGATGAATGCAGTTGGGCATAAAAGGAGACAAATCATTGTTCAAGATTTTTTTTTGCTATCTCTAGTGTCAGATATACTGGCCAGCCAGTAGGCCATTAAGCTAGTTTGAATTTTCCTTATTAACAGAATCCATCTTTGATTCAAGTACAAGTCACTTTGTTATCCATACCACTACAATACATCAATATGGAAAAACATATACATGGCTATAACAGGTCATTGAACTATCACAGAAAAAACAATTCAGGAAAAAAATTAGACTTCACAATACTGTGTACCTCGGATGACTCGCAATGCATTAACTTTTTAAAATTATGTAAATGAGTGATAAAAATACCCCAAAGAAAAAGTCTTAGAAAAATATATGGAAAAAAATATGTAGTCTAATGTGTTCCATTTCTCTATCCCTTCTTGGATGTAAAGAGTCTGTTTCTGCCACTTGCCAAGCATGCTTCCCCAATGGAAAATGGCTGCCAACAGATGAAACATTGCAGCTGACAGCATGCAAGGGTTTGGGGTATCGTTTTTTCATTTATTCACTTGGGGGAGTTATCACAAAAGCACTTTCCTCTGGCAATCTATTTCAGTGCACACTGTGATAATGTCTCATTTTTGGTAAAGGCTGGCAAAAATTATGCCTAGTTTACATAAGCACTATCTCATGTTTTTTGAGGTCTGATCTTGGACATGGTTAATTGAAAACATGGGTCCCTTTATTCCTCTTGCTTTGGTTGTCAGTCACCATCATACATCTCTCTACTGCAAGCCCTGCCTCCACCTTCTCTAAATCTCATTACTGTATGTTCTCCAAAGGGAATGAGCCATGGAACAACAACCTGCTTGTACTTGATTTATGCTGCTGCCCACCTTTTCTTAAAACAATGTATTTCACTTGGGAGCTTAAGTTTTCATAACATGGAAAATCAGTGACATGATTTGTAAATGAAGCAAATTTTAAAGAGAACTTCAAATTAGCATACAAAACATGGTACTCTCCCTTCTGTAGTAGGGGGGGGATTAATTTTGTATTCTTGGAAGAAGTAGCTAGTGGGGGTTTTTGAGACCTCCCACAGGTGACCCTTTACATTTCTCCCCATTTCTCCCATTATGCAGACAATCTCTGTGCTTCAGCTGTGGGTTATCCATTATAGGGTCCTTCTAAGCATGTCCCCAAAGCAAGACTCCTCCAGCCTTGCCCGTTCTTCCCAGGGAAGAAATGCCAGTATGCATGTTCACATGCCATCTGCTCACTCTGTGAAGCTGAGCATCATTGCCTGCTAGAAGCATCCCTTACCACATAGGACTGAATCATATTTGCAGTCAGAACAGAACCAGCTCCTATTTGCATGTCCTCTACAGCACCTATTCCATTTCTCCTCCCCCTAATCTTCCTTCTGTAAAACTTCAGCCTAACTATTAATATCCCACATGATTTAAGATTCAGATGTCTACCTGACTCCATTTTCCACACCTTCCTAGGCTCTACACTGTGGAAGCAGAACTGTCAGAAATTTGCTTTGCAAACAATGACTTCCCTCAGCTCCATCAGGAGATAGAAGATTTCTTCTAAACTGAAAATAAGTATGTTTAAACAAAAGAAACTTCCTTTCAGCATTTCAATGCATTTGGGTTTTATTAGAGCATTTTAAAGCCACATTTTATTTTAAAACTGAAGCACTGAGATATTATCAACTGCTCAGTGGCACATGTATAAATAGCACTAGTCAATGCATCTCAGAGCTCTGTAACTGCAAAAACGTGGAAAATAATTATGTTCTCTGCCCTTTATCAATGTTTACCCATTTTAGCATATACACTGATGGATTCTCTTTATAGAGCACCAGGATAGTAAAACCTCCTACAGAGTCACTGGCTTCCTGTTACTGCAATATTGCTGGAATCTGATGGATTAGAGCCAATAATACTGTCAAAACAAAAACACAAAAGTCTTCCTGGCAACAATATGTAGAGATGGAGGGAAAGATCAAAACCGAAAAGCTATCCAAATGACAGTGTATAAAATATGTCAGAAGTATCAAGAAGACAAGGACAACTCCAGAAGTAAGGGTCCCTTGCATTTTATAGCTTCCTTCTTTGAACTTCCAATTTAGCGCACTGAGATTTCTGGATTATGTAACCTCTTCAGTGGTTGCATTTTTGTAATGAATTAAATATAAAAATGAATGACAGAATCAATACACCTATTAATTATGATAGTACAGGCTAGTAAAAAGGCTACATCCGCTAAAAGAACAGTTCTAAAGTATTTGAGCAATCCTTAAAATTATCAAAGCACTAAGTTTCAGAGTTAATAACCTCTCAAATGAAGCTCTCATATTTCACATTGTCAAGATCATGACGGAAGACACACTTTCCTTCATTTTTTCTTAAGATTGCCTTTCCAGTAACGAGTCAAGAGACAGTTTTCTCTCTAAATGAAATCTCATGTTCCAAAACCAACTTTTGTGGCAAAGGATGAATTCTGAGGATGTACAGTTCTAGAAAATAGAAGACTTTTACTAAATTACCTACCACATTTGTGCTAGGAAGTCAGTATTTTTTTCTAGAAAAGATTATTTGAACATAGCTCTAATTATAAAATCATGCCAGGTTTTATTAGGAACATTTCTAATTTGAGATATGCATAAACTGCCCAAAGAAAATTATAAGCAGCTTTCCAACAAGTACTGAATCCATCTGTGTTTGTCCTGATAGATACATATATCTACTTAAATCTCAGTCCAGATAGAGGTATAGGACTGTGAAAATATGGATGCTTAGTAAGTTTCTACTTAACAGCATAGCCAACAATAAATGTTTCAAACAAAGCTCTAGCTATTGCCTGCCAGAAACAGTGAACTTTACTGCCTTCAACTGTGGTCTGGAAAGCAACCCTAACCAACATCTATCACTATCAAACACTTAAACAAAAACACATTCTTCCTTTCTCAGATTTTCTTTCTTGCTATCCCTTATAAAGTGCAATGTCCCTTTTCTTCTGGCCTTTCCCCATAAAGCTGTGCTACTGATGCTCAAAACATGAGGCTAAGTCATCACATAGAATGGAGTGATACCTCTAAGGTAAAGAAGGCATCATAATTCTGAATGCCAGCCATCTTGAAGAAACACATTTCTTCATAATTTCAACAGACATAATATTACTGTGATGCCAGCATAATGTCAGGAGTTAACATCTTCTTTTGCCCATCACTTCACTTGAAAGCTTAGTCATTACCCTGTAGGGAAACACATGTTGTAGTCTTCATTTCTGTGCTAGTGACTATAAGCTTGGAGTGGTAATACTTATGTTGGAACCACTCTTGAAGAACTGCAGATCATAGGAAGGACCCATGCTGGAGCAGTTTGTGAAGGACCGCATCCCATGGGAGGGACCCCACACTGTGGCAGGGGAAAAGTGTGAAGAGGAATGAGTGGCAGAGATGAAGTGTTATGGACGGACTGCAACCCCCTTTCCCCATCCCCCTGCACTGCTCAGAGAGTGGAAGAGGTAGAACAGTTAGTGAATTTGAGCCTGAGAAGGAGGTGGGAGAAAGTGGGTTTAGTCTTGTCTTTGTTTTTCACTCCCATACTCTATTTTTAACTGGGAATAAATTAAATTAATCTTCCCCAAGCTAAGTCCAGGTTGCCCATGATAGTAATCTGTGAGGGATCTCCCTGTCCTTAGTATAAGCTTTTCACCTTATTTTCTTCCCTCATCCTGTTAAGAAGACAGAGTGAGAAAGTGGCTGGGTGGGCATCTGGCAGCCAGGCAAGGTCAACCCCAGTTCAGTAGCAACTGAACCTCACCAATGGAAAAGGGCCCAAAGAAGCAGTCCTAGAGCACGCTGTCACTTACTCCAGCGCCAGCTCTCACTGAGCAGAGAACAGGAGACTACATGCCCAACCACTGCCTGTCTGACAGGGGCCCCGCTCTTCCCCTGCCCTTACTGTTTGGAAGATAATCCAAACTCAGACTGTGAGGAGTTCCAAGACAGCACATTTCCAGTTTGGGGGTTTTCCATGTTATCTTCATGTGGTGTTTACACTAACAAAACTTATTATTACCAGCAAATAAACAGTATTTATGCCCCAAGGAGCTACCAACAAAGAATTTTCCAGGCAAACAAATACAAACATGTTTCAACAGGTCTAATACTTCACAATTGCAGAAGGGTAACTTTTTGAGGTAGGTGTATTGTTGCAAATCCCCAGCACTATGAGTGATGCTTTGGCTGGGCTTTTTTAATATGAATATAGTGTTTCAAAGGGAATCTTAGGACTATTTTAGGGAACAAAAGCAAAGGACACTAAAGATCCTTCAAGCTGCAGACCTTTAATTCCTCTTGCAATTGAAGATGGGATGAGTGACACTATCAAACATTGGAATGTTTGGGTTATTTCAAGAAAGTTATTTCAAACTGAGTCACACCTCTCCCGGTCAAGAAACTCCACCTCAAACGGCCTTGGACTAACAGCAGGTCAGTCCTTGCATGCAGGTTTTTTCCCCATTGTTTTTTCCAGAGAAAGATTATTATAGAGTGGCATACATGAAAGGAAACACTCCTTCCTGTATGTGCTACCTTTAGCAACAACCAGAGAGTTTCCATCAAATCTGACAGAAAGTAGAAGTTAAAAAGCTGCTAAGTTCCTACAGTGTTTTTGAAGACAGGTATCAGAGCAGAGAGATTAAATTTGATCAGTACCCCCACTGAGAAAAAAGCTAAATGCTGAGTTTGGCTTTTGACACACAAAGAAGAATCCACTCATAACAGAGACATTATAACAGAGACTAAATTGCCTTTACCTACCATTCAGACAATCAGATTTCACCCCTAACTAGATGCCAGAGAATCCAACTACACTCCAAGTGGCACACACACACACATCCACAAATCCTCTAGTAAACCAGGCTTCAAAAGTTCCACTGTTCCCGATCATACTTAAATGTTAAAAACTAATATGGGTTTCTTTCCCAGCAACAAAAGCGTTTTAAGCTCGCTTACAAGGCATTCATATTTGGATTGACCTCAGAAAATAAAAAAATCGGGGTATCAGCCAGCAATCCCTGGATTATTGGCCCACCTGACACAGCTTTGATCTGCCCTACGGAGAAAGTAAGTGGGTGTGTAAATGCAAAATGTAACAATTCAAGTAATCTGTTTGAGGTGTAAGTTTTTGCCACAGATCATTTCCACAGAAAATACTACAGGACAAAAAAAAAAAGACAAATCACATCGCTGCATGCCAAAACCTTCTCTGTCTCTGCAGTACAGAACTGGAGAAGTATGCAAGCACAGAGATACACACACCAGGATGACCTGCATGTATCCCTTCCTATACATGTTGCAGTAAATACAGGATTTTAACCTCAATTCCAAACTCATACTGCTTGCAGTTGTGTGAAGAGAATCTCTTCTTCCATACAAAGTTGCAGCAGCTTAAAACAGAATTTGAAATCTGGTAATTTATGCCACTTTATGCATTTGCTGACAGGAATACAATTCTACAATTTTAAATTATTTCCTTGGGTCGCTACGGTGTATTGCCTTATAAAATGGGGTGTCAGCATTAGTCCCTTGCGATGCAAGAGGGCACTAACACTACTATATCAAATGTGCGGTGTCAACAAGTAAATCATCAGGAAGAGTTGATGAGCTGAAAATTGAACATACCTTTCAGTACAGCTGGAAGCCCGACAGGCTTGATGGTTACCATAGTAATCCCGTGGCAGTTTCAGATTTATTGCCTTGTACTGCACAGTTATAAAGGTTCTTCAGCTACCTTCTGCACGGTTTCCAGAGTCAAGAGGAATGCTATGATAAATGTCCACTATCCAAAAGATGTATTCAAGGGGATGTAATGCAGGAAAGCGGTACTTTAAATGCAAATTACATGCTTTTTGCCCTTTTTAGAATATTAAAGAGTGATTTCAAAGGAATGAAAACAAAGAACTCTGACCTCTGACACCATGATTCTTTGCTGTACAGATCACAATTTTCTGTGGGACTAGCTACTGCATGATTAAGTAGCATGAAACTGAAAATGAGGTAATAAATTCCACTAAAGATAGTCTGAGTAATGCATTGATTATGAAAATAAGCATACAACTGAGCAGTCACTGGAGCAGGCAGTCACAGGGTCTTGTTCAGTATATTCAGATTATTCTGTAACCATTGGAAATTAAATTATTTCATTATATCTAATTTACATCCCTTTATATTTTTAGTAACACAAAGTAATATTGCTATGCGGAATAAATATGACGAACCATTAGTATTCCAATACTCACACTCACACGCTATGCCATAAAGAGCGTACATTAATGTTACCAGACTGCATTAGATTTCAGTTTACCTCCATGATGGACTTTAAAGGAAAACACTGATAATATGCCTTTTATTACTATCCTAAATATTGCTTGCTGCTCTGTTCAGCCATATCTTAAAAAGAGCAACTTCCGCTCTCGTTAGTAAACATCACAACTCATGAAATATTCCATTATATTTTACTGGATTGTTTGTGTTCATAATTCTCTTTGATTGCATAGCAATAAAAGACTGAGGGAACACAGGCTTTCTCACCAAGTGCAGAAGCACCATGCACTAATTTGTGTATTAGCAATTCCCATGTGGACACTATGTTATTGATTCTGCCATCTAAATTCCACTGTTTGACAGGAAGGATATTGTGTGTAGGATTAATAAAATGATCTCCTCAAGCGATATTTTTTTTTAAAGCACTGGTTATGTACTTTTACTTCAGAAAAGCTTCTCACAAATGTACATTACAATGTCAAAACAAAATAATTCTGTGGTGCAACATAGTAAATACAAAGGAATATGTGCTGTATGACAGCAATTCTATAATACGCCCGCAGATTAAAACATCAGGCTAACATTGCTTTTAAAACACAGAGGGAGATTCATACCTTATAGATGGCTGGTTCACACAAAAGGACACAACCAACACTCATCTGATTAATTGAATGCATTCTCTATTGACATTGTAAGATACACTATCCCAAAGACAAACAGCAGAAGGTTCACAGTCTGTTGTTCTCACTCATGAAGCCCAGATCTTATGATCTTTGTAGTGTAGAAACAGAGCCCCCCTTCAATTGTTCACTTGTATAGACAAATTGGAAATAAACATCAGAAGAGTCATCTCTTGCTTGTAAGAAAAATAAAGGGGGATTTTGGCTGGCTTGTATCACAGAAACACCAGGACACCCCTTACATAGGGTCCTCTATAAGAGCTTGTTACACATGAGCAGATGCCATCTATTTTCATTAAATCTAGGCTGCCTATTCACGCTGCTAGGCCTTCATGAACACTTCCTCAGAAATCACCCCACCAGGAGAATCTCTTTGTTTTAAAAATATTGAAAAAAAATATAAATGGAAATATTTTTTTTAAAAAAACAGGGGAGCAAAGCAAATAAAATCTCTAAAAAAAAAAAAAAAAAAAAAAAGGCCTGTCAGGCTTGGTCTGGTTGCAGCTAAAGGAGTCTAAATGAAATGAAAGGTTCATCAGGTCAGGCCATGGTTCCTGCCTCCATATGTCCTTTTCCTAACAGTCTGCTTTTTAATGACTCTATATGTAGACAGCAGGACAGACCAAATGGGCTTCAACATGCAGTGACAGGATCTCTGTCTCTGGCTGCAGCTCCAAGCTGCAGCGTGTTTTGGACAGGACAAGGGTGTGGGTGTACAGCCCGCATGCTGGCTGTAGGAGCTGCCTGCTCTGCCATACGGGCAGCAAACCCCATTCCCTGATCAGTTGGAGCCAGGCCACTTGCTGAAGCTAGTCTTGGGGCTCCTTTGCTTCCTCTCCACCTCCTCAGGTTTGCCACTCATGGCAATGGAGGTGCAGGAGGTGAACAAGCCCACCTCCTGTTGTTTTGGGTTTTTTTCCCCTTACCTATGAGATTCACATACTGAGCAGAGATCTGATCCTCGAGGTTTACACATACACCCAGGTGCATTACATCCACAAAACTATAATACACTACCACAGCTTTTGATTAATTCTGTTTCTGTCCATTAATTGCCATGCAACGGGTGGAGGGTCATTGCACCCTCCCAACCTGGCACCTTGCACATCCATGCAGGATCACAGGATCTCACCTATGCCCCTAATGACTTTCTCCCTCTAGATTTCAATGTAGCAAAATATAAAGCTACAGAGCTCATGGAATATGCTTTTTTACTGTGTGTTTTTATCTTTATTAAAAGTGTGTCGCGTGGAGGGATCTAAAAGAGCTCCCTCAATACCAAAGCCTGGTTAATGTTCCACAGGAATGACAAGTTCAATCCCACATCATTTCCTCATTAGGAACGAGTCCCAGAAAATTCATTTCTCAGCAGCTGACTGAGAAACAGAGAATCACGCATTATTAGAATTGAAGGTTGGCATTAATAAAACATAAGGAGTAGAAACAGATCAAATATGTAAGATTCAACAGTTGGTAGTCAATGAATTCATGTTGCTCGTCAGACACCATTACATGCTGTTCTAATCACCCTCACCAGGAAACATTTCAATGCACTATATTTTAAGTTACAAAAATATTTATTTCTGTTGTCTATAAAAACAATTAACAAACATAAATGAAACTATATGTTTCTTTTTCTCTCTTTACGTCTTCTGGCCAAAAGCACTTCTACTCTACAAAGGGCAGGAAGGGATCAGGGATCGATTCTCCTTATTGACTGTATACACCAGCAAATGCTGGATCCTGTTCCCTCTGTGCAATGACAGCAATGTGACATTTCCAGGCAGCAATGCTTACTGACATCATAAGCCATTTTAATGTCATCTTCTGTACCTCATTTATCAGCAGCCATTTAAATAATGAGGCTGCAAAGGAAGACAGAACTCAGCAGACCCCAGCCTTTGTCCGTAACTTAGCCCACACTTCACAGACTTGGGAAAACACAGGCTAGGTTTGATGCAGAGCTTACTAGAGAACAGCAGTTGTATCAAAACATTGTTTATCATGCTGCAGATAATAAAAAAAGATTTTTGCACGGCACATGCAATCACAAGATGCAATGTGAATTGAAATGAACTGACAGTGGGATGCAGCCTTTGCCCTGCATCAGAAACTATACAGAAACTATTAGCTTTTTCCTCTGCAGGAGAAGAGCTGAGATGAGTGAAAAATGCTATCTTATGGGTACGGTGCTGCTGACTAGTCAAAGTATGTCGGATAGCTTGGTACATGTCAGTACTGATACCAGATATGGATGTAGACAGTAAGAAACTCTCAGTAGTAAGAGAGCTGGGCAGCAAAATGACACTAGTGTCCAGTTAGAGAAATCCTCCATAATCTTTGCTGTGTTACGGCTCCCTGGCAGGACAAGAGATGCTACTAAGAAAGGTGGCCTGTGAAGTAAAGAGAAAGGTACAGAGATCTCTTCACTCACACATTTACCAAGCAGGATCTTATGATCTCCTCTGAAGGGCAGCTCCTGCAGAAAGCTCTGTGATATGGAAAACAGTCATGAGACCCATCTCCTCTCACCACAGGACCTGAGGAGTTGTCCAAAAAAGGACAGAACCAAAAAACCTTATCCTGCCCAGCAATTTAGGAGTAAGTGGAAGGGGAAAATCAGCAATAAATACATAAACATCAGCAAGTCAATAAAAGTTGCTGGGCTAACAATGACAGGCTGAGGTGTCACTTGCTGCAGTAACTGGCTCAAGATCCAGTACTTTGTTTCAACTTAAAAAAAAAAAAAAAAAAAAGATTTGCTTACTGATTAAAATTGAATGTGCAGATAGTTTCAGGAATAAATAGATAGAGCAGATAAATAGAAGAGCACTTATTTGCAAAAGCATAGACATTATCCAGCTCTGATTCCAAACTCAATGGAAAAATGTATCTTGCTAACAGTTTTAAAAATTGTTAACGGAAAACCGTATAGGTTTATCCAAGCCTTTTTTACCAGTGTGCATCAAGCTATTGCTATCACTCCATGGACCACAGAAATACTTGTTTCTTTCAAAAGGTGGCTCAGAAGAGGCAGAGTCCTTCCCTGCCAGTTCTTCCTTCCTAGCAAGTGAATTATGTGGACCTCGCGTAAAAATGGGGCTGCGAGGACCTCACACAAATAGGGGGCTTTTGATCATACTTAGAAGAACATGTAATAACAGGGTGTTTTCCTGTTCACCCATCCTTCCGATGACACAGGAAGGCAAATGTTAAAACACATCAGCGGTTCATTAGCAGTGGCTGTAAGACACAAGCCAGGCAACTTTTTCTTCCCAAATGAGTGGTGATGCAGGTGTACTCGGGATTATTTCTAGCTAGACATTTTAGATAGAGATGACAGTTAGGTTGGGGAACTAAGGCAGTAGGATTTGAGAAGTAATTAGCATATGAGCAGAGGGAACAAAATCATTTAGCAGTAGCCAACCTCTTGGATTAGTTATAATCCAACAACTAAAATACCAGCCAAGTTCCAGAGCAATTTGCATTTTTGCTTCTGGGTTAGATGATAGTGATAGCTGTGATGAAGCAGTAACGTCTACAACTAGGAAGCACCTTCGTTTCCACCGTTCTGCAGCCGGTGTGGGATCTTTGATCAGACTTCAAAAGCCTTACCCTGTACTGTTACAAGCTGAATCAGCATGTGGAGGATAAGGGGTGAGGGAATGAATGGGATACAACTAACTGAAAACTTGCTCAGTTCTGTCTGATTCTGAAAAGATTTCCTAGTAACAGGAGAGTTCAACTCAATCACTTTCAGGCCCTGAAAGAGTCTCTATTTTCGCAGCTTCTTAGCTGCAGTGGGAGAGCAGCCTGGAGGAGTGTTAACACTTTCTTTGTTCTCAGGACCTGAACTTACCTAAATTTTCTCATCAAATAGATTGAGGATTCACTTGTTTTTCTTACTGGCCACCGCTTTTTTTCTGTTTATCTGGCATGTCTTTCCTTACCAGTAGTGGCACGCAATAACTGCCCTGAAACAACAAGTAATGACATAAACATTAAAGAAAATATGCACCATGCTTTTGAAAGCATGGCTTTTATCTGGTGCTTACCAGAAAACAAAGATTTTGTACACATATTGTACTCCGTGTTCAAAATACTCAAGCACCTCATGATAACACAGTTTCAATTTTAAAAAGCCTATTCTGCTGCAACTGATTATTACGTGATGGAAAAAAGATGGGGTCGGCGCTTTGGAACTTGGATAAATGAGTGGCTGATTTTTTGACTGCTTACGGCACCAGAATTACTCTAGAAGTCTTTAAAGCCCAGCTAGTTTATTGTATGTTGATTTTAGCAGACTGCAGTTTGGTCATATAGGATAAAGAGGAGGTTTCCTACTATAGAAAATATATACATTTTTCAGTTATGGTCTCAAATTACTGTATTACACAGTTCCTCCTGCTAATAATAGAGGCAGCATTTGACAAGTACAACATGAAGAAGTGAGCATCCCTTTATTATTCCATCAAAACTGTAAACCTAAAACTATTACCCCAAAGTCAGAAAATACTGAATACCTGAAATGTATTGCAGGAGTAAAATTCATCCAGCTACTCAAGGTGGGTCATTCAGAAAATTCCCTCAAAGTATTTGTAGGAAATTGTTATCTGTGAGAGCTGGGGTGAGTTTAATGGCACACAGGAAACCAGGTTGAACAAAGAAGCCATCTGGAGGGAGTACTGATTCAGCTGAATAGTAAACTAATACGCTGACCATCCGCACTCAAGGCATTGGGGTTAAATTCCTGATGCTAATGCTTGAGTTAGGAATCACAAGTGGGTGATATATGTAAATACAGAGAGAGAAAATATCTTGACTCTGTTATATCTAGACAGGGAGAGGTACTTGGGAGCTGCTGGTCTGTGGGTTTGAAAGAGTAGGTGGCAATTACAATGATTTAGCATTACGAAGCAGACTTATTCCACTGGATTATGGTTTTCATTAGGATTTGCAAAGACTGCCATTGCTATTCAAGCTTCTTATTGCATATAAACTCATTCATGAAGAAGAATTGTCTTGCCTCCTTCAGAAATATCAACAGGAAAATATTTTACCAAGCCAACTGAGAAAAGTGTAATAAAATAATATTATACATATCTCATTGCTTTAAAAAGCAACTTTTTATTAGCCTTGCTTTGCAATAACCCTCACAGCATTTTAACACAAGGTGTTAAAATATGACTGGAGTCACCTTAAAAGGGTTTGGGTCTTTTTGAGACTTAAGGTGGAAATCAGGTGCCTTAGAAATTAAGTACTACCAAATATCAAGGTAGTAAATAAAAATAAAAGGCAACAAAATTTTACTTACTGGTAAAGAACTATGCTTGTATGAAGCATTACGCACACAAAAGTCCTCCTGAAAGCTACTGAATGAGTCATTCAACAGGAATGACAAGTCTTCTGCATTTCCTGTGCCATGATTCTTTAATGTCAGCAGAAAAAGAGAGCACAGACTGAGCACAGAGAAAAACAGGCAATTTTAAAAATGTTATTCCTGACCCTGACTCTTTAACATGCAAATTGTTTTATTTAACTTTATAGTGAAGAATGGTCTGCACTAATAGTTTGTCACATTATTGATACAACAGACCAACTTCCAGACACTTCATACTGCGAGAACACAATGCTATTAAATCCTCAGCGATATTGTCTATTGCTAACAATGAATAAAACCCTGACAAAAAACCTCACTGTGACATTCAACTCACAGATATACTACACTGTTTTTTACAAGTGTTTTCTGTCTATGCATATATACATGCTATGTACTTATTTTGAAAATCTTCAAATTAAGAATGTAAAACAGTGCCATCCGGACATCCCATTCCCTTATACCCATAAGTTTTAGAAGAAGCTGGAAAAATCTCATAGCAAAACACAACGGCTGTAAACTACTGTTTCTTCTCTATCCCAAATAATAGATGATGTAAGAATAAAATAAAAGCCAATTTTAGCTTGCTAGAACAACTGCTGAGTATCACATTCTAGGCATGGAGTGCCTGGACTACAAAGGATGCACCCCGTTGTTATGGTAACTAGATGACAACTTTGGTGCACATGACCATTTCTGTCACCTCTGGGACTGAAATCCAGCTTGGCTGGGGATGTGTACCCAGCCCTGCCCCATCACACCATTGCTGGATGGAATCTGGCCGTCACTGCCCCAAAGTGAAGCCCAGGGTTCACATAGCACAAACAGGGTATAGCCACCCTCACCTGGGTTTCTCACGCCCTCTCCATGCTCCCTCAAGCCTGCAGAAGAACATACCGCAGCTGCCAGGGCATTAATGGGTATAGTAGAAAGAACATGGGCATGACATCTCCAAGTCATTAAAGATACTCATGATTCCTATGGGCATTCTGGCTGAACTGAATAGCTAGATTTAATTCCTCATTTTAAACAGAAATAAAGATGCGTAGCATTCCTTCTCTTATGCAAAAGATGCAGAAGGCATTTTCTTTCTACTAAAAATAGACACCATTCACTCTATAAAGTCTTTTGTCTCTTTGCCTGGAACAATGAATAGTTGATCCAGCCTATCCTCTGCCAGTGTTCTCCTTTCCTCCTGTGTCCTAGCTCTATCTCCTTCCCTTTCCCACATCACCTTCTTCATCTATTCATTTGACTGTTGTTATTTTGGTATCTCTGCTAGTTTGGACAGTGGGTTCCCTGCAACACAGCTGCGCTTTGTTGAGGGCACCTGATGTAACCTCTTTGCTCTGGGTATTATCACAGACAACAGCTTCGAGTGTTTAGTTCAGCATGCCTTAAGTATTTTCCTCATACTGCTCCACTGCTTTGACCCCTGCTTTTCCCATAGAACTACAACAAAAGGCAAAATTGGGCCTTGTTTGACCTCGGTCAAGAGCACTTGCATGCCTTTCCTGGCAGGCTTCTAGGAAGATTGCAGTTGGAAACAGTTAGATTGTCCATAATTAGAGCAACTGCCTGGAACAGGAAAACCAGCTTCCCATTATATACTTCAAAGTGAGATGCAGTACACAGGGATGTCCAGGGGAGAAGATGGCTAGAGAAGAGAAGATCAGAGTTAACCTGTGCTACCAGCAGCAGGGAGCACTGCTTGCACATGCTGTATGGCACACCTTTGCTTACATCATGACTGCAAGTTGGATGTACCTGAACTAACTTTCAACTAATTAGCCCTGGTGCTACTGCTGAGACAGCTCAGCATGTGCCTCTGAGTTTCCAGCCAAGAATGAAAATCTATACCAGGGCAGGAGCCTTGCTGCAGGATGGTACCCATTCTTCTCAGAAGGACTCAGGTAGAGTCCTGAAGCCATTCAGAGACAGCATGATCTTTCAGTGATGTTACTAGCTAACAGGTCCCATTTTGGCACTACAGCACTCAAGCCAACAGACAACTATCTGTTGGATCAGAGGGTAAAGGTTCAGGACATATTCTCATGATGTGAGATGTCCTCAGTAGAGAAAAGATGATGAGTGATGGTCAGATAGAATGAAGAAGGATGAGGACAAAAGGTTATTTCGTGATCTCCTGCTTTAAGGTATATTTTTATGTATGACATATTGGCTTTGACTTATGAGTAGAGAAATTCCTTGAAGTAAATGGGTAAGATGGGATAATTATAAATATGATGGACACCATATGAGGTTTTTCTTTTAATATTACGTTTTAGAAACCCCCAAGAAACACAATTACTATAGCCATTAAGGCATTTTAGATTCCTTGAATCCCTACATTACAGAAGAAACACACTCAAACCAAGACAACTGCGCAAGTGTACAGCAGGAAAAATACTTGCTTCTCACATTATGACTTCTCTCTAGTTCAGCTATAATAAAAATGTGCTGAATCTTAGAGAAAAAAAAAAAAAAAGCTTTGCACTGTAAGCCTACTTCTTTGAGTGTGAAAATTGGTAATATTTAAGAAGCTCAAAGTGATTTCAAGGCACATGTCCCACTGGCCTGGCACTGTGAGCAAGACAGTTGGGCCAGTTGTGTCTACCATCTTCTGCTGAGTCTCTTGAGGCTAAAGCAACAAATGTGCAGAAAGCAGTGCCATGGCAGTAAGTTAAAACTTCCATATATTAAAAGTTCAGCTGAGCTGACCTGCTTAAAGGATACTCTGACCTCTGGGTTCAGCTGGTTTTCCTCTTTAATGTTCCCTTGCTAACACAGATACCACTCTGATCTTAGCAGAACTTAAGTGATGACCCTTCAACTACCCAGTAGTTTACACACATCTTTGTGAGAGCACAAAAACCTGATATTTGGACCTGAGACAACACGCAAGTCTCATCTTAAAATAAACAAACAATATAGATAAAAAATTAGAGATTGTTTCTTTCCTTTTAATGGAAAGAGAGGAAAGATACCTATTTTAAGCTTGTTTGGATTATTTTAGTTAATAGCAGGAAGTTTGATTTTTTTTTTTAATGAGCCTTCTTTCCAGAACACCACATGGTTATTACATTCCCCTGCATTTTTTGATTCCCGTGTTCTTTTCTACCCTACTACTCCACCCTTTTCCTCTTCCCACTTCTTTCCTGCTATAAGAATTCAATTCATTTGGATCTCTCTACTGACGGAAGATTCATAGTGAAAACTTTGGTCTTCACAGCATGCCATAAGCAGGCCCAGGCTCACTCTGACCTTTGCTGGTTGCTCAACCCAAGCCTAAAGCATTCTCTTGCCTCTGACTCCCAGTTTCACACAGGGTTATAGTAAGTGCAGCATCTTTGTTAAACCTGTGCATCCTGGCTAAAAATGGAAAAGTAGTCTCCAAGACAGGCCCTAGTCCATTAAGAACAGCAGGATCAGGACCTCGAAGTGTATTCACTGGAGTGTGCAGAGCATTAGTCTGAAGTGCTCCTGGTACTTCCTCCTCCCCACAAGACATGCCTCTGCACACCATCTGTATCCAGTGGCTTTTAGCACGTGGCCTTCACCTTTCTCAGCCAATGTCACTGGCATGCTGACCTAAAGCTAAAGCTATATGAAACTGGAAGGGATTAGCAGCTTCTGTTTCATCAACTACATTACTTTTAATTGCCTTGAAGGATTCGTTTGTCTTCACTCCAGTAACCTTTGGCAGCAATCAGCAGTTCAAACACCAGTACTCCCCCACACACAGCAGCTGTTTTCACAGACACATACCTTTTACCGAAAGTTCCATAACAAATAAAAACACACTCCTTCAGTCAGCTTTTCAAGATGTATCTATTAAAATTCCACCTCTGATGAAATTAAAAGATTAAGTATACTTCTGAGAAGCCAGAAAATGCTTCATCATCACCCAGAATGGGCATTAAATTCTTGTCTATGTTTTACAAACAGCATAATCAAAGTTCAATAGAGAATATGCAAAGACTGCAAATCTATAGCAGACAAAAATTTACATAAATAACAGATATGAATATCTGATGTTTACAGAAATAAAACTGCATGCTATGCAAACAGAGCAAAGTCTACAACACTACACATTTCATTAAGCTGATTTTTCAATCTAGTGCCCTTTGTAGGTGAATAGGTCATATTATATGACTGAAATGGTCATATAATGCAAGGGAAAACATCTATAGAAAAAAAACAATATATATTTGTTATGCTACGTTGCTTAAAGAAATTTGGACTAAGGATTGATGGAAAATGAGGTTATAACTTCACAGGTACAGAAGGGACCTGTACAATTCAATGGAAACTTTATACCCAAGGACCTTAAAAGGCCTAAAGAAACCTGATCCATACTATCTCTACACTGATAAGTAGGATCTACACTGATAAGTAGGAATTTGAGTTTTGAAGGGCTTTACGTAAAATACCAAGATCAAGTAAGTTTCACTGATCACACTGAATTTGCCTTGGAAATACAAGGAGGTCTTATACAAAGGTAACTTACTCCATGAGTAGGAACATGAAATTTATTAGCACTGTCAGTGGAGTACTCAACCCAATTCATTCACCTGAGAGCTAGCCTGTCTCAAACCATGACTGGAGGTTTATAAGCTCAGTTGGGCTCTTGAAAGCACTTGTGGTTCCCACTGGGAATCAACAGGACCCTACATGTGTGGCAGAGGCAGAATTTTGTCCAACACTCACCTTTTTTTTTTTTCAAGGATAAAAGACTGGTTTCACTAGTACACTGACATCATATCACATTAAAAATACCGTTAGCTCTCACCCAAAAACATAAATGGGGAAAAGAACCTGGATAAGCTAGTATACAAACTTCAGGGATATTAAAAAAAAAAAGCCAAACTTCCCCAAAAAGCAAGAAGAACCAATACCTCACGTAGCCAAACACATTGTGCTTGACAAGGTCACCCTCCTAAATCAGAGAATTCAGTTAATCCTCTGGATGAATGCAGCATGTGTTGCACTTCCAATGAAATTTCACAGGCTCCAAAGAAGTGGCCATCAGCTACTGCTATAAATGCAATAAAATGGCCAGGAGTCTGAATAATACCATTCAATTTTCCCCTTTCCAATAAATAACCAAAACAAAGGGAAGTGTTTCACTGAAGGTGTGCATTGTTTAAAAGGCCAAAAGGTGCCTTTCCTCCTAAATTTTAAAACAATTAATCAAGCATGAAATAAACAACATGTGCAAGTCAAAGGTTAATATCCCAGGGTCTTTAATGTGTGATTACTACCCACTTCTTTTCCATTAACACCATCACCTCCCCTCTGTCTTTCAATGCCCTCCCCCCAAATATTCTTGCCTCATGTCCCATTGATTCACTCAACTGAAAAGTAGTAATTATTTCTCCACTTAATCTTCAAAAAACTACTCCACAGAAAACAAGCTTTGCCGTCTGTTTCAAAGTCTGAAGGGAATGACCACTAGAGAGAAGCAATTGTTTCATTTCTGCTCTAAAGAGTTTGACCATGTTTTGCTTTGTTTTTTTTTTAAGGATGAAAAGACTAGTTTCACTAGTACCTTGAAGACACTGACATTGAGCCACAATAAAAGTACCGCAGGCAAGAGCATAATCAAGTGCTATGGAGCAGATTTTTATTTTAGAGATAATGGCATTAGTCCAAGATAGATTTACATGATTTAAATAATGCGACATTCACCAGCGATTTTGAACACAGAGTATGGCTCTAATTATATCTGAACAATTAATCTTTACAATTGTGCTGTTTAGAGTGTTTATCTGAGCTGGTATATTTTTAATAATTGAGAAATTAATTAAAATTACTATCTAAAGGGGTGTCAGAATTCTTCAGGAAAAAAAAATACCGGGCTGGGGTAGAAACAGCACAAAACAGTTTATCTCCAAATGTGTGTTCTATAATATTCACTTAAAATAACAAAGCAAAGTGAGTGAAGCTTCTATCATTCTTGCATATTCCCTACATATCTAGAAACTATGGAGCAATATTTGCAGTTTCAAAACCATTACCATATCAATACGAAAAAGAAAATATATGAAAATGATAACAAGTTAACTTACAATTTGTTTCTGTCCTTTCCTGTAAGAATGTATGAATCTACTGGTATAACATCTTTTTTCTCAGGCTGATTTTTTTTTTTTTTTTTTAATTCTGCCTAAGGTTTATTAATGATGCAATGCAAATCTCTAGCATTATTACTGGTATTTACAGAAGGAAGATTCTTCCCAAGTCATATTTTCATCAGCGAAAATGAGGGCTGCTGTGTTTACACAGAAAATATTTCCAAAACTATATTAAGTGATAAAGTTATAGAAGAGAAAAAAAAAATACAAGTGAGATCCAACCACCTATACAGTTCAGCTGGCAGTACCTCTGACCTCTGGAGCACCAAGACTGGCTGGACAGACTGAGCCTGCAGGTTCCTCATGAAGTTTAATTGCACTCTTCAGAAACACTTTGCTGAAGAAGAAAACCAGATGAATCTGTAACTGCTCCTCAAGAGTAGCAACTTACACCAAACTTCTTTGATTTTAGCAGGTAGATATCAATGGATTTGGCTTCTGTTCCTGACTGAATACTCCCAGATGACAAGTCATATTCATGACCACAGATGACTACAATATGCAAATCCAGAACATGTTTCCTTAGTGCTTCTGGACTTCTTTAACCACCGTACTCGTAACAACTGTTTACATTATTGCTAAAATCCTTTCTGTTGTTGAGTCACTATGCATTACTGCAGATGGGAAGGCACTGCACATGCACCAGTCTTTGTCCAGCAAGAAGTACATTTTATGATTACCTTGGACAACACAAAAAGTCTTTAGAGGTGTCAGGGAATGCTGGTTTTATAGTAGATGCCAAGAAAGTTGCATGTTCTGGTGCTCTGCAAACAGATTTCTGCAGCATTAAACTCCAAGATCTCTGTATCTGCTATTTGCTTTCCTGCACACTTCAGGCAATGGCTTATAAGGCACAGACAGGATTTTCACATCAGAGACAAGGAAAATCTATTTCAGGCTTTCAAAATGGAAAGTGGTAGCATGGGTCACTGAACAGTATCGGTCAACTTATCTCACAGGAGTCATGAATGAGAGGGCTGGGTAGAAGGAGGACAACGTCTCAAGCAGTAAAGTGCTGGAAATGTCTCTTGTGTGCTCCCCAGGATAGCATGGGCACACCTGGGACCCATGACACAAATGTGCAGCTCGGGATGGGCATTCATATGTATTGCCAAGTTGCTTGGCAATTTGTGGAAGTGAGTTAAAAAAAAAAAGAATATAAACAAGCATCTTAGGCCCTTTTAACCTAGCCATTATCCTTGCAAAAAGTCATTTTTTATGTTTCTGTCTCTTCTTAACAAGTGCCAAAATTTTCACAAACTCAACTGAGGATCCACAATACTAACTTCAGCAGCAGTGCACGTGCATTTTAAGTAATTGCCTTAATATCAGGCTAACCTTGACCTATGTGGTATTTGGTGCCATATATTGAAAATCCTGTGTCACTGCAACAATAAAGCAGAAGTTAGTAACCACCATACCTAACACTATGCTTCATTTGACATTACTTCTAGTGTAACTCTCACACTGGGGCTATACAGAAACTGCCAGGTAGTTCAGATCCTGCAAGAAAAAGATGAGCTAAGAGAGGATGCTGAGGCCAACATTACACCAGTGTGGGACTTCTCCTGTCTGTAGGGGACACTGTGTTGGGCCTCTGGAGACCGCCTCCATCTTCCTCCTGACAAAAACCTTACTCGCCCCATTCACTCTACAAGGAAGGAGACCCCACTTCTGTGGCTCTCACTGTGTGAAGATTGCAATACGCATTTCAGAGCATAGAACAGTTGTCAGCTTCTGGCATAACATGTTGCTTGCAGTCCATATCTTTGCCACGTAATGGCTGGAATAAATCAGGACTAGACTTGCATGCATTGACTGATCATCATAAAGTAAAAATGGTTGAAACTCAGTGCCTCAAAACCTCTGCATGAAAAACTAATGTGGGTATTACTAGAGAGAGCAGCAGTTCAAAAATGGAAGGAACGTGTGATGGGACTGAAGTAATATGCAGGTAAATCTCAGCTATATTCAGGTCACGAACCTAACTCCCTTGTTACTTCTGAGCCTGAAATTTATTTAATAGAAAGAAATAAAATGTGAGAGGGAAGGGAATGAATTATCCTATTTTAAAATCATTGAATTATGTGCCATGAAGTTACTGCACGGAAGTTTTCATCAGCATGAGTAAAGGGATAAGTTAGGGAGAAGCAGATCTGCCAACAGCCTGTAGCTATATCATAAGCTATATTTTAAGAAGTACTTATAAGTCTGTACACCTGGGAACTTCATGGCCCCACACCTGGTCTAAATCTGGTCTTTAGTGATGTCATTGAAGCTAACAAATTGTTGCAATAACCCTTAACTACAGAAACTGATTTTACTTTACTCATCAGAAGTCTCACATTAAAAGGCTCTGTATAATCTTGCTAACACAGAGAAAAAGAAAATGTTTCAGAGCATAGCATATAGGGCCAAATATTTCTTTTTCTCATCCACACATTTATTCTATTGGCTTTAACATGATGAGATACAACATAATTCAAAGTATGTAGGAAAATATGAGACTAATTATATCAATGCTACCACAAATATGTGAATGAAGTGTATTCCTTCACAAAGCAAACAGTGCCAGAAGGATTCCAGTCATCCATGAATAAACTGACCAAGGACTGTGTAAGACATGCTGTACTAGTGCTGTCACTGCACTTTGTTTCCAGTCACCAAACCACTTAGATACCGGATTTTGGGAGGTGAAGAATCGAGTTAAACAATAACAATGACAAAATACACAGCAGGAGTAAAGCCAAGTCATCTTTACTCTAAAAATCAGCCCATACTGGGACTGCAGTCAGCTTTTTACATCATCAACCCTATTGTGGGGACAGTGTCTTGAAAAAGCAGGTGCCTGTAACAAAGAAAAGGAAAAACATCTTAAGAAACACAGGCTTACATCTGCCTTGTAGAGCTGACTTATAATCTAGGCAAGGGGAGTCTGGAGTTTTTGCTTATTTTAGCCTACTCTGACTGTGACCGTAACAAAATCTTTTTGGAGGTATGCCTGGAGAAATTAATTCTCTCTGGAGTCTAGCAGCGGTCAGTTGGCAGGTGACTAACATCAAACCTGGAAACTACTATGAAATGTAATATATGCAACTGAATCTGAGGATTCAGGATCAGTAATTTTTGCTATTTCTGAAGGCTTCTTCAGATTTCCTTCTCTTAAAAAATAAAAAGACTTCCCATAGTGATAAACTCACTAGAAGCAACCAGACTAGAAGTACACCTGGCAGAACCACTAGGATGTAGTCCTTGTAGTTGTGAAAATGGCCAGTCAAACCTGAACCAGCATAGTGCTTTCTTATTCAGTCTGGCAACAGATAATAGCGGCAAGAGCTTCAAGAAACTGATCTGGTTCTTTCTCTTATTTCAGTGGCTTATTGACTCTGAAAGAGGTTGAAAAACCACAGATTCAAAGCTGTTAACTGCTTTGCTGCTCAGCATTTAAGCCATCAGTTAGCCAATGTTGTATCCAGTTGCCTAGCTTTGTAAAGCAGATTACAAACAGTAAAGAGAAAACTAAAAAGCAAACCAAAGAAATGCCCTGAACGGCCACAGAGCCTGATAGTGTTTTCCAGGTAGTCAGCCATAACTCCCCAAATTAGTTACTTGACTCTCACAAGATAACTTAAGGAACTTTGTCTTCTACCCATAATAATGTGAACTATTTGTATTATACTCTACAATAAAACATGCAATGGTATGAATCCACAAAGATCTCTTACAAAAAAAGTAAATCAATATATTCAAGCTTAATCTTCTATCAAAGTACACAAAATGAATAGCAAGGGAATGGATTAGTAAGTAGCAAGGACTCTTAATTGATTCCTCTATGGATGAGATCACAGAAAATTATCTTACAGTCAACCTACTGTAAATTAGATAAATTTGTTTGGTTTCTAATGTAGCATACATTTTAAAAAACAAATTCAAAGCTTTAGTCAAAACTGACTCAGTGTTAGTTTAAAAATTTATTCTTGCTGAAAATGAGCAGCTATAGAGACATTAAAAGAATTACCACAAGGACACAAGCATCATTTCAACAGCTCTGCAGAAAATATGCATTTAAATGTCATCAGTACACAGACTTCTAGACCCATAGTACATCTATGTTAAATTCAAACTACCACTCTCATCTTTTTTACTGCCACTATCACATTCAAGACTTCCATAACGCTTTGCCATTTACCAGCTAAATCTAGTCCAAGAGGGAGTGATGCAGACATTTTGTCTTCACCTATTCATTAATAAGATTTGATAGAAAACTACATAAATCAAAGCGTATGTATGCTTCTCATACTACACCTATAGTATGTCAACTTACAGAGGTCCTTTTATTCAACTCCTTTTAGTTATTTCTTAAAGACTAACTGAAATGTCTTTTCAGTTCAGCATATGCCAAAAAGGAGCACTTGGCTATTTGTGTAGTAGTTCGGTTCTCCCTTGTCTCTGTACTACAGTAAGACAGAGGTTAGGCTGGAGATAGGTCACGTAACCCCAAGAAAGATGGTCAAGAGAACTGCTGATCCTTCATATTGGCAGGAGTGTTGTGAGGAAGGTGAGATTATTCAGGTGAAAGCCATGTGCATATAATTATATATGCCAGTAGAATGTGCTATCAGTCTTTAACACTTGACAATGAAGCAAAAAGCTTGGCCCAGAATGAAAAAAAAAAAAAAAATTTATATAAAAAAAATTTCTGCTCTCTCTCCTTCTTCTAAACAAAACAAAAAAATCCCTAAGTAAAATATTTTGGTCTTCCAATGTTCCAATCAACCTTTTTCCTTTTCTCAGCAGTGTCGAAACATAAATAAGTTTTCAAAAACTCAAAGGGACATTTCAATGTTCGGAATCAGGGGAGCTTTATTTAATCTGCCTAGCTTCAACTGCATTCATATCTGCTGACAAGGTCTTCGTTTCTGCTGCCTTTGCTGCTTGTCCTTTCTCTTTTTTCTCATTTTAGGAAAGATGACGTTAGCTGGACAAAAGCAGGAAAGGAGGAAAAAAACCCCACTTTGTTATTATGTTCTATGAAACCCATTTGCAGAACTTTGTCAGATAAGAAAAAAGCACCCATGCCACATACAACTAGTAAATAGGAATTTTGGGTATTTCAGAGAATTGTCAAAGGATGTTCATTGAGTTATTGCAGTTGTGACTTGTAATGTCATGTCATAACTCCCTGCTCATCAACATGCAGGTATGGAAGATGTGCTTATGTTGAAAGAGCACCAAACAGGCAACAAAGGCAGTGAAAGAAGATGGGATTTGAGTTAAAACTAAAAGTTAAACATCTTAGAAACAGAATAGTTTGAGTTGGAAGGGACAATGAAAGGTGATCTAGTCCGACACCTCCTGCAACAAGCAGGGACATCTTCAACTAGATCAGGTTGCTCAGAGCCCCATCCAACTTGACCTTGAATGTTTCCAGGGAAAGGGCATCCACCACCTCTCTGGGCAACCTGTTCTAGTGTTTCACTACCCTCATCATAAAAAAATTTCTTCCCTATGTCCAATCTAAATCTACCCTTTTTTACTTTAAAATCATTACTCCTTGACCTGTCACAGTAGGTCCTTCTAAAAATATTGTCCCCATCTCTCTTACAAGCCACCTTTAAGTACTGAAAGGCCTCAACAAGGTCTCCCCAGAGCCTCCTCTTCTCCAGGCTGAAGAACCCCAGCACTCTTAGCCTTTCCTCATAGGAGAGGTGTTCCAACCCTCTGATTATTTTTGCACCTCTCCTCTGCATTCACTCCAATGGGTCCATGTCTTTCCTGTGTTGAGGACTCCAGAGCTGGACACAGTATTACAGGTGGTGTCTCACCAGAGCAGAGGGGCAGAATCACCTCCCTTGACCTGCTAGCCACACTTCTTTTGATGGAGCCCAGGATGCCATTGCCTTTCTGGGCTGCAAATGCACATTGTTGGCTCAAGTCGAGCTTTCCATTCACCAGTACCCTCAAGTCCTTCTCTGCAGAGCTGCTTTCAATCTCTTTATCCCCCAGCCTGTATTTGTGCTTGGGATTGCCCCAGACCAGGTGCAGGATCTTGCACTTGGCCTTGAATATCATGAGGTTCACACAGGCCCACTTCTCGAGCTTGTCCATGTCCCTCTGGATGGCATCCCAACCCTCAAGCATGTCAACTGCACTGCATGTTACATAATACCCTGAGGGACATGACTAGACCCCTTGGGGGGCATGACTGTGTGGAGACTAGGTTATAAAAGATGCCACTTCAAGGCACCAGGCCATGGACCTGCTACCTGAGGACAGCCTCGCCCATCATTATCATCAACATAGGATCCAAAGATGGTGATACCTCTTTTTGTTTTCTCTTTGCCTTTTTTCTCCTTTCTTTTCTTCTTCCAAATGTGTTAGTAGAACCCATGCCACCTACCATTGCACCTTTCCAGTCCAAGTTGCTTGTCCTTCCAAGTTCAAGCTGCTTCTACCATAAATAAAATGTTTAACTGATCATTTGGCGTCATTTCTCCTTAATTTAGCCCAAGGGGATCTCAGAATGACCGCAACCCCCCCGGTTTTCTCAGTCCAAGTCATAACACTGCCCTCTGGCTGCAACCATCCAACCAATCTCTCATCCACCGAACAAATCACCCATCAAATCCACCTCTCTCCATTGTAGAGAGAAGGATGTTGTAGGGGACTGTGTCAAAGGCCTTAGAGAAGTCCATATAGACAACATCCATAGCTCTTCCCTTGTCCATTAATGTAGCCACTCCATCATAGAAGGCCACTGGGTTGGTCAGGCAGGACTTGCCCTTGGTGAAGCCACACTGGCTGTCTCGAATCACTTCCGTTCTCCATGTGCCTTAGCATAACTTCTATGAGCATTAGTATTATGCAGAGGGAGTTAGGAAAAAAAAAGGCTAAACAGTCACTGCTCTCGTTTAGAAGTCATTCATGACCTGGACACTGTATTCTGCAAACAATAAAAATCTCAGCAGGCTGGTTTTAAACTGGCATCTGACTACTTGGGACAGTTTATTTCTACTCAGCTGTCCAGCTTGAAACCAATCAGAGCTGCTTTGCCTCATTGCTGAAATAATCGCCAGTGTACTGCCAAATAATGACAATGTGGTGACAGTCTCTGAAGGTTTGCCTTCATTACTTCTGCATCATAGTGACACAGAACCACTGGACTTTAATCTAATTGCTTTAGATATTCATAAGAAGGGACAACAGGTTATATACACAGTGTTTTCTAGCAACAGAAGAAAAACAAATTCCTCCTAGAGCTACCAAAGTAATGGCCTAGTTCACTTATTACTGCTCCAGAATGAATTATTATTATTGGGATTTTTTTTCCCTCTTAAAATTGGTCCCTCCCTTTCTTTGCATAAGCAGCCCACATGCCAAAACAAGAGCTTTGAAAATGCACTGTGCATCAGTGCTGATGTGGCATATTCCCCTTTTTTCCACTTTTACTCAGTCTTGCGGAGGCAATTCCTATATGCAAATTTACCCCCTTCTTATATTCTTTAGAATTATATTTTTCAGCTTCCTCAGAGATATCTTGAAGAAATCATGTCCCAAAAATATGAGCTCTACAGGTGTTTGTACCTGTGACATGCAGATAAAGCTTTAAAATTAAATAATAGTGATTTTACTGGAGTCTTATATTGCCTAACAGTTTCTAGGGTAACTCAGTGCCTTATGCATGTTTTTAAATAACTAAAACAATTCTCCATTGTATATACCAAAATATATTGACTCTTTCTTTAACTATTTTGGTGGTTTGGATGACTAACCAGCTTTGCCTGTTGCAAGTTAAGACTTTCTGTAAGGATATTTGGATTTGCTATTTTCAGAAGAGCAATGCTACGTGAATTTGCAATGTCTTTAAATAGATCATAGCAACCCTTATCTTCTTAGGTTCTTCTGCAAATTCATCAGCTGTTCCTTCAACAATTTTTAACTGCTGGTTTGTCAAGGTTATTTTAAATATTGCCAATTTAATGTATTTCCCTCTGCTTTACTAATTTTTATGGCCTAATAATGACACATTAGGACATAATCCAAAGACCAAAGACAAAAGTTTTATAGTCCAGCTGGAGTTTTACCATAAAACCTGTTCATCTGCAGCAAACAGTTCAGTTCATTTCATAATGAACTATTAGACTATTTCATTTTCAACACGCTCTTCCAAATTGCCATGTTACCTAGGATCGGTTTCCAACTAGCCTAACACAATATAAAACTGAGGCAGACATGAACTTCTATTTAAAAGCCAAGTAGAACTGAGCCTACTGGCCAAAACAATCTAGACGTTACATATACACTTGAAAGAAACTAACATTTCACTGTATGAGATAATTGACATGATCGTGAAAAGTAGCCAAATAAGAGCAAAACAGAACACCCAATGCAGTAACTATTCCTGAAAAAGGTAATCGCACCCTAATTTCAGATATGTAACTGTAAACTTGATTAATGCTTCATTTGGAGATTGTACCATCTTCCTTGTGGAAGATATTTCTTCCCAAACCTAAAACAGTGATTCTCCCAGTCTTCAGCAAATCATTTTGGTTCAAACAGCATCCATCATCTTGCCAATGAAAATGTCAATAGCACAGAGAGAAGCAGCACATTTATCTATTTTTCCACATAGAAGAAGGTATATATGTAATAAATCTAATATGAAAAATATCTCATGTTGGTTTTATGACATGTAAACACATTTGATATATTTTCCCTCCAAATCAAATTATTTAGAACACTGCAGGATATCCCACTTAAAAGGGCTCTAGGATTATGTTTTATTTCTCTATGAGCATGATTCTGAATAGCCAAAAAAAAAATCAACCTCAAGTCTTCTATTTGTCACTGACAGAAGGTTCATTAAAATCTGGTGAAATGACAACTGCTTCTATTTCTGTCAGCTCTCAGTCAAGCATTTTTTCTTATGATCTTTAATAGCTCTTAGGCTTTTTTAAAATTCACGCAAATGCTTGTCTGGTTCAGTATAAATCTTCACTTTCTTTACTACTTCACTAGCTCTCAGTTACTACTCTATTTTCAACATTTCTATCTAAAAGGTATCACCAGCGGGCTACTCACGAAGCACTGACTGGGACCATCTCTGTTTCAACTTCCAGCTTAGCACCCACTGCTACAGTACAATGTATAGAAGTAAACTAACCCATTATGACTATATTGTGTTGTAAGAGAATACAATTATTTTTAAAAGGAATTCAGAGAAGGAAAGTCATCAGTAGACATAATGGCATGACCTTATTTTTCTTACTCACTTTCCTCTTCTTTCCAAAAGGATGTTGCTGTCTCATTTGCCTACTGACTTAAAGTGTCCGGACATGGAATACATTCGCTTTATGGAGCCATAAGCCTGACTGAGTTCCCCAGACTGCACTTAAACACAAATACTGTGAACCAGCCACGGCAATAAGTGACATTTATCGGCCTACTCTTGAAAGCCCTGGACATCTTCTCCTTCCACCAAAGTTAAGAGAGTTAAAGCTCATCATGCCTTAAGATTAGCTGGCTCCATTTCACACAAGTCCCTGGGAGAAGCCACTTTTACATTGTTTTCCTGACGTGCTTGTACACAGTTACTTAGAAGGGAGCATTAGTACTTGCACCATCCACCACTGAGCTCCTCAGAGGACACCTGATTTGGGTGCAGACAACTGCACGAAGCAGTGCTCTTGGCCATTAAGGAGCAAGAAACTCTGACAGAATAAGAACCAGCTTTTTAAATGCTTCTGCCCTGCACAGAGTTTCTGTGATGCCTCAAGAGAGTCCAACTCCAGAGGACTGGCGCAGAACCAGTGAACCTTGGGGGATGCTCAGAGGTAGGGACTCAAAGACAAGTCCTGGTCCACTAATGTCCAGTTGACAAGACAGGCCAGCTCACACTCTGATTAACCCAACCCAATTTGTTGGGTTAACAGAAGACATTACATTTATCACTCAATTAAATAGCTACGATTCTAAATATAGATGAGGAAGCAGGAAAAAAACAACTGAGTAAAGAGCTACTATTGTATGCAGTCATTTTCAAGAGCAGAAAAGAAACATTAAAGATTAAAAGCAAAACACACAGCAATTACCATTACATATTACATCTTTCTACAAAATGTTTCTGCAAGGAAGTTTCACCACAGTATTTCTTATAATGATTGTCAGGCAAACACTGAGCATCTGGGTAAGGCTCTGATTTTACACCAACAAAATGCCAAGTATTTTCACGGCGAGCATAGTGTTGGGTCCTTACAATGTATATTATACTGACTAGCATAAACTGCATGGAGAATGTAATCAAAAACACAGTAGCATTTTTGCCCCCAACTTGCTTGTTTCTCTGACGTTATACATGAAAGTTTAGCTTAAAGAGATGGGACCTGGGTCTCAGAAACCAGCATCCATCTGTGGCAACAACTTTCCATGCATACGCTTATTTTTGCGGTAATAACTGATCTACATATAAACAAACCAATTCTGTACATGCAAATTCTCACAGCTCTCAGGCAGATTGCTTCAACACGTGCAGGAAATACCACAGGCGGCTAGTACAAAAAAATGCACATGCATCAGTGCAAGTCAGATTCCCTGTTTAAAAAAAAAATAAAAAACAAACAAAACAACAAACCCAAACAGCTACACATCTCCCAGCCATACACCTCTGATCCATCTCAATTTGGAGCTTAACTGCAAAATTTTGCATGAATTAGATACCACTTCTGTAAGAAAATGAGAATTTCCGTATTCTTACATCCCTGCACTACCAACCAAACATAATGAATTTTTGATCCTCTGTAGTATAAAGCACATTAATGCCAGCTATCTAAAGCAACATTCCCAGACTCCAAAACACAGCTGTACGTATTCTTGCCCAGGGTGCTGATCTCAGTGGCAACTTCAGGCACTGATTTCGCTCTACTTTTCCTAAGTCCACACTGGTCAAATCTGAGTGAAACAATAGCATTATGAAGGATTCTGTCAATTCCTATGAATTATCGCAGCTAGCTACTTAAGCAATGCAAAACTGACATTATTTTTACAATTCTCTTAAGCTGAAATATAAACTAATTTCAGCTATTCTGTCATGATATCTTTAATTGGATCAATATCATCCAGCCATTTTGAAAACTGTTATGACACAGAAACTAATACACACATACATGAACATACGCTTTAATACAGGAGAACAAAAGTTATGCTGGAACTCTTTATATGCAGGTAACACTAAAGCGCTTACGAAAGGAGCCCAAGAGGGCTACAGGTTCCCTGGCTGTACCGTGTTTTGTATGGGATGCACGCTCCCTGCAAGGTAACAGCTACACATCTCCTGCACTTTAATCCACACTGACTGACAGCGACCTCTCCTCACAATGCACTGCAACGTTCGCTGGCGGAAATACCCTACGACTGCTCTGAATGTGGCCCCCTGAAGTCATATTACCATAGGGGTGTTTGATTTTAACTGTGGGAGTCCAGGCTAGATAGAATGTGAACTCCAGAAAGTGAGTATATTAAAAGGTTCCTCGATCCTCAGATCTGATTTTTGTTCATATTTAAAGCCCACAGTAGGGGAAAGAGGAAAGATTTTTTTTTTTTTTTTTTTTTACTCCTTGCAGCACTTCAGAGTCAATACATTTACCAAGATATGATCTGAATTCCATTCTGATTTGCAGAATGGTTAGCTAATTGGCAAGCACATACAATTTAAGAACTAGATTTCATAGATTAAACTCATTACTTGAAGCTTTTTATGTTCAGCTCTGAGTCCCCGCATAACCTCTTCCCCTGCTGATTATCTGCCCTGCTTCCTTTTCGCATCTCATTCCCCTGCTCGGGCGCTGTATCCATCTCTTTCTCCAGGAAAGGTTACCTCACCTGTCCTCGGTGCCTCCTCCTGTCCAGGCTCCCTTGCTCGCAGTCCCTGCTCCTCATACCTCAGCCACCAAAGGCTCGACCCGAGGGTTACGGCGGTCCTCTCTGAGCCACCAGCACCTCTGCACAAATTACTTCTCTCACTGAACTGTTACATTTCCCAGAATGAAGCTAGTTATTAAGTGGTGGCGGAGCTGGTTGTTGATCTCCGTTACCCTTCAGCTGCCAGCCTTTTTAGCATGCACGATCTTCAGGCCACAGACTACGCCTTTCTTTTGTGTCTGGAAAGCCTGTAGCAGTTGCTGGGCACTAGGAACAAACCAACCTTTGTATCGGGAGCTACAAAAACTCCTCTCACCTAAGAAAGCTGCAAGCCTCGTCCACCTTGACTAAAGAAAAAGCATTTTAAAGGTCCAGGCATGTTTAAGGATAGGTAATCCCCCCCAAAGGAAGGCTGTTTCCAATGTTAACTGCATGCTTATTATTTACACTGAAAATAAATCTCATCAAAAGCTTCAAGTTGCCTTTACTTTGAAAGGAATACGTCATCTTCAAATATGCAAAGGGGGTTTAACGTTGATAACCCAAGAGTTACTGACCTTGTATTTCAGCTGTTCTCAGTGTGCACTTTGGCTTTTTCTGTAATAAGATCATCTTACCACCAGATGATTATTGATCACTTATGACAGAAACAAAAAGCCTTGACCAGACTCATCTATTCATTGCACCCAGTGCAAACTGATATAAAAAGACAACACACACCACCCGCCCACCCCCTTCCCCAACCCTAAACTGAGTCACGGTCAGAAAACACCATCTAGAGATGAAATCCAGAGGGTCTACAGAAGGCAGCAAGCAACAGTAAGTTTTAGCAGAGACCTGCTTGGTGAACAACTATCACCTGGCAATAGCAGCAGTGCTACCACCTGCGTATGACAGCAATTGGAAGAAGCCCTCATCACCTAACCCAAACCTGCTGGAGACTCCCCCGCGCAGCCCACCTGGGTGGGGGAACCGGTGTACAGCAGAATGAGGAGGCTGTGGAGCAGGGCTGGGGCGGAGGGGCAGCTCAGGACCCACGGGGCCATCAGCACCATTGCCAACCCAACACCAAGACAGCCGCCAGAAGATGTGTCCCTCATCCCCAACTTCTTTGGACGGGCCCAGGAGGGTGGGCAAGGAGTGGGTCACGGCGGGAGAAGCTTCTAGACTAACCTGCTCACAGGTTTCCACGGTGTGCTCCCCTCACCCCGGGCTGGGGAGGGGAGGGGGGGCCGGACCTCGGCACCCAGCTGGGGGATGCTTTGGGCTGCGCTGCCGCTCTCCTCTCCTCTGCAGCCGGGCGGTGAGGGCTGTGCCCTGCCCGCCCCAGCGGGGGCACGGCCGGGGAAGCGGGGCTATGCGGCGGGGACCGGCCGCGCCGGGAACGGGCGGCCGGGGGGGGGGGGGCTGCGTCCGCGCTCGCCTGCAGGGTTTAAGGTGAAGCGTGTGCGATTTCTCACCCTCACAAAAGGGAGGGGAAAAGAAAGATGATCAAGGAAACAAGCCAGGCAGGGAAGGGATGGGGTGGGGGGGGGGGAAGAAAAGGAGGGAGAAACAAAGGGAAGAATAAAACCTTCTCTGGGAACAAGCAAACAAAGAAGAGCTCGGCGGTGTCCCCGGGGGGTAACCCCCCGCCGGGCTCCCCGGCACCCCGCCCCGACGGGCCGCTCGTCCCCCCGGCGGGGCCGCGGCCCCAGCCCCAGCCCCGGGCTGCCGTCCCCCGGCCGCGCACGGCGGAGCCCCGCGGGCAGGACCCCGCGCAGGGAAGTTGGGCGGCGCGGAAATACCCCCGCGGGGTCGGGGCACCTTACCTGCGGCTGGCACTCCTCCGGGAGCCGGGGGGGGAAAAAAAAAAAAAATTTAAAATGGGGGAAGATAAAAATAATAATAAAGCCACCCCAGTTTCCGAAATTGCACCGCTCGATCAGGTTACTATGGAAATCATCGCGAGGAGGCAGAAAAGCGAGCCGCCAGAAGCCAGCCTCAGCCTCATCCTCCCCGCCTCCGCCAGGGACCGCGGCGCCGGGAGCCGCTGCCTCCCCCGGGCGCAGGGCTGCTCGTCGCCGCCGCCGCCGCGTACCGGCAGCCGGCCCCGGCCCCAGCCCCGCGCCGCCAGCGGTGCTGCCCCCCGCCGCACAGCTGGAATTTAAAGGGGCCGTGCTCGCCGGGCGCCGCTGCCCGGCCCGCGGGGGTGTGCCTTTTGAACCGCAAGTTTCCCGCGGGGGCCGGGCGCGGATGCGCGGAAAGACGGGCCCCGGGGGGAAGAAGGGGAGCGGGGCGGTCGCTGCGCGTTAGCCCGCGGCGGTGCGAGCGATGAGCTGCGGAACAGCGGGAGCCGAAAGGCCTCGGCAGGGCTCGGCTGCAGCGAGCACTGTGAGCAGGCAGGGATCAGAAGAGGCAGCCCCGGCCTCGGAGAGCTTGTCATGTCAGCGGGGAGGGCGAGCAAAAGGGAAGCCAGGGTATGAAAGGCTTGAGGAGGGAATGGAAACTTCTTCACACTCACCCATCCCAGCCCGGCAGCTATAATTTTCCGCTGCAATTAAGACTCAAAAAAGACAACGAACAGTTCTGAAGCAGATCGTCCTGCCCGAGTCCCTTATTCCTAATCTGAGTGCTTGTCAAGCCCACAGGTCCCAACAAGTGAGCCTGGCCTGCAGGATTCCCCAGCAGCCTGAAGGCTGGAAGCTGGAGCCCTCTGAAGCCTGACCACGGACAGAGTTGTGCCAACAGCTGCTGCTCGCAGGCGCAAGTGGACTTTGGTGGGAGCGGATGGACAGAGCATGGCAGCCCTTGCCACCACTTGCCTCTACCCTACTCAGTCTCCACCCTCGTGTGCTGCTCTGCTCGCCACCTCCCACCACAAGCCTCCTTTCTGCTCCAGCAGCGTCAGGTCCTCGGCTGATTCAGGACCTACGACCAAAGGGATAGTTTTTGCCCATACAGAATGTATTCCACAGGTTTCTGCTGATGGGGGATGGGGTTTCTAAATTATTCCAGCTCTGAAAAATGTCTGCCTGCAGAGCTCGGGGAGAACCCCATCTTTGCTCTGTTGTTGCACCCTATGTGCTTCAGCTCCCAGAAGGGGGAAATGTGGAGAAAAAAGTGTTCAGATGATTGCCTTAAACACCTATGAAGAAATGGAGCCCTTTGCTATTGAAGGAGAAAGGAAGACAAGAGTGGGAGGGAGAGAAGGAAAAGACCAGTGAGTAGCATCCATCTGAGTTCTGGATACCTCCCTGGAGTAAAATTGCACATTTCTTCTTTCCATTCTTCATGTAAGAGCTAGAGGAGGAAGAACACTTTGGAGGTGGTAGGTTTAGAGAAGATGGTTTGCAGTTAGTGGCCCCCAGTGACATCTGTGGGTCTTTGAAAACCTTCCTCTTCCAGATTACCAGCCAGTTAGGTCTCACAACTCTTTATTTTGCACAAATATTCAGCACTGCTGGTTGGCATAGCTTCAGCTGAACCTGTGCTTTCCAGCAGACCCTAAATTGTTTGTGGGGTTTGAGGTGAAGGAATTAGCTTGTGGAGGCATGTTTGGATGCAGGAGGGAAAAAAAAAAAAAAAAGCAAAAAACCTCTCCTACTGAGCTCTGTGATGTTTTCCCGTTCCAAACAATTCCTGGCATTTCAGCTAGCCATTTCTATATAAGAAAGCGAGAGGCATAAAAAATACAGCAGCAAGCAGCCTAGTGAGAGCTTAGTGTTAAAAAATAAGAAAGGCTTTTTAAAAGGGCTGACCAAAAGGCATGAATTGACAGCCACATTGTCCAGGAGTCTAGTTTTCCAAATACCATCATAACTTACAATAGTCTTACCAGAATAAAATAGGATGGATTTTGACCATAGTTTACACAGCACAATAAAACATAATGAGACATCTGAGGCTGCCTTTTCTTAAGGGTGCAGGACAAGAGGGAGGCTGAATATCTTAAAATTAGGGTAATGAAGAGATAGATGTATGAGGGAAGATCCCAGGTGACAGACATCTTTCAGAAAAGACAATCCCTGGAGTGGAAAACTTGGATGTTATTATTTTCAGCACATGGAAGGCACAGAGCAGTGATTTACCCAGGCAGTCCCTGTGCTGCAAGGCTTCTCCCTGAAAGGTTAATTGGGTTAGAGGTATAATTTTTATCCAGCAGAGATGTGCCAGCAGAGGCCTCTAATGTAGATGAAGTTCATATTGACAGAACTATGGTTTTGTTAGCGTAACATTTGTCACCATGGTGTGGAGTAATTTCATTACACCAGTACAAAGATCAGACCTGGTGGTCCAGCCACACCTCCTCAGCCACTCTGTCAGTGCAACACACCGAGCCCCTCATCCAAAACAGACAGCAGCATCCACAAGGGTCCCACCTCCTCTTTGCCAATCTGTGATTGCTGTTTTTCAAAAAAAAGTTTGCATATGGATAGTGTATTTTACTGTTTCTTAGCCTCAACCACTCCATCTTATGCCTCATGCAGTTTTAGGAGCCTCTGTCTGACAATGAAACCAGTCCTCTAGTCCTCTAAGAGGTGATATTCCAGAGCAAAGAAAGTACTTCAAAAGTTTACTTATTAGTAAGGATTTCATGTCTAGCAGGTAAACCTTGAGGAGAGCACTGTGGCACTGTGGCTTCACTCTGCAGAGACTCAGGCACCAGAATGGAACAAGTAACTGATATTTACACAACTCCTTCCAGATCTACAAATTCTGGAAATCCATTGGCAACCTTGCATTTCAATTTTACAGCTGCGGCCATTCTTAAGACACTTTCCTGCCTGCCCATCTTTTCTCAGGCACCGTGACAGCACTTATTCTCCTGCCACTGTCAGCTGAAAGGTTCCCTCATATTTTCCAGTTTGTCACTATGCCAAGCACCGTGCAAGGCCATGCTCCTGGAGCAGAGGCTCAAAGTCCTAGTCCCTTCCTGCCTGCCTCAGCAGGATAAGGACAGCACCAGTGGAAGCTGCAGGATAGGTGGGACAGCAGCTGCTGGTGGTACAGAGGGCCACTGCGCTCCAAAGCCACCAGTCTGAGCTCCAGGCTTCATCTCCCTGAGATGATATGTACAGTGGGGGGAGAAAACCTGGATGAAACTCTACATGCATTGCAAAACCATGGGCACAACAGGCTCAGGAGAGCTAACACCCTGAACACGCTTCAGGGAAAAGCTCAAACTTGTAAAAAATGAAAGAAGAAAAAATGTCAGGTATCTTTCTTAAGGAAAAGAAATTCTGACCTCCATCAGGAGAGGTTGCTCTGGTTTCTTGATAAGCCATTTCAGATCACCTGTTTCTTGTCTGGATTGTCTTACCCCTCTTTTGTTTAAATGCAGCCACCTGGTAAGCCCCATCCTCCTTCCAGGCCTTGACAGCCTCCTCCTTTCTGCATCACTTGCTTGTTTAGGATATTTTTCTGCATTTCTTTCTATAAATGAGTAAATGAGGCTTGCTATAAAGTTTGCTGAAGCACTATTGATATTAAAGATGTCACTGGTTAGTGGCTGTATTTCCCAAATGAAAACATGGACCATTCTTCAGTGTGATACTGGAATCACCATCCACTAGCATGGCCAGGGTATCTACAAGGACACATATGAACCTGAGGCCAAAGCACTCCTCCTTTCAGGTGGGAGGAACATCTCACAGTAGGCAATGTGACCTGATAAATGACTTGCGATCTTTTGTTATGACACTGAATTCACAAGAATGAGTGTTGGGGAAGGGAAGTAGGAGACATAAATAGTGTTTCTCACTGAAAAAAAAAAAAATGTTGCAATAGTTCCCAGATTTCTGTTAGCTTGTTGATACAGCTTCTATATTCTGGGAATCTTCTGGCCGTACCGGGATGGCTTATCACCCTCTCTTCTCCGAGATGTCTGCAAGACCCATAGCTCTTTCCCTAAGGCCCAAGGAATGATGCCCAGAAGGCTGTAATCCTCATTGGAAGCGAATTATTTATATTGATCCTCTGTTTATATACACACACATACAGAGATGCACACATGCACACTTCTATATTGAAAGAAGAATACAAAGTCAAGCACTCTGGAATTAGGAAACAGCACAATTTAAATTGCCTGTGAATCTTAGTTTGGGCACTTATACCTAGTCATGCTTTTAAATGAGCTCAAAAGATGTGGTGTACTTTTTGGATGATGCTCATTTAATAAGCATCTCCTCAATTATGTTTTATCCTAATTACTCACGATATGGTCTTAGGCTGTAGGCAAAATGCTCTGTAGGCAAAATTTTTCATTTCTATGCCCCTTATTAGGGCAGGCAGTGAAACTGCTACCAATAAGTAGCAGGTAGGGAATTACTGAGAACAGAGGAGAGGAAGGCTCTCTCCTTAATTTCCAACACAGAAAGCACCTTAGAGCAAAGCCACAGTGAAAGGCTGACCTTGCAGTTGGAGCCCTGACCAGCTGGGAGCATTGTGCCCTCTTCCCTGTTGGGGAAAGCACGACCTGGCTGCCAGCCTGTGGAGGTGTGAGGTGCTCAGGAGCATGCAACGATGACTGAGTCCTCAGAAAACAGATCTGCGAAAACGCGAGGCATCCCTGCAGCATCTGTGCAAATGTGATTTTTCAAGATCTAATAGCCTGAGTAAATTTAGAAATGGGTTTTCTCAGTGAAGATGGAGTCTTCAGCAGCCTCTCTCTTAGCTGTTAGCAAAGAAAGCACTCTGCTGAGCAGCTGGGACTTTTAAAATGACCCAAAGTGGAGAGGTTTCTGTAGAATAGTGAACTGATCTCTGATTAATTCACTACTAATTTTCAAATACCTGCTCTAAAACTGGAATTATTCAAAACTTTGATACTGGTAAAGCTGCATATGTTTTTCTGAGTCTCATTTTCACATACAGCTGAATTTTTCAAAAATTTTGTTTTTATCATGCTGTGGCTGCCAAACAACCTAAATGGGCAGAAATGGGCAATATTAGAAGTGTCTAAAAACCAGATTTTTCACAGGAAAAGGTGGGTTAAACATCCAGTTCCTCTTACTGCAATCTGAAGAAGGGAAAAGCTCTCCAGTCCCATGAGCCAAACTCAGAGCTTCTTCAACAGCATCCTCAACTCTTTTTATAGTTTAAGCATTTCTAGAAAATTCATCTTCCTAATTTTTGCTGTTTCTGTTAGCCTCAGACTCTGTATGTTTTATACTAGCTGCATTCAACAGAAGGGATACCCAACTGGGGATACAAATTGGCTGCTGAATGGCCCTCTCTGACTCCATGCTGTTACTTTCAACCTCAGATGGCACAGAGAATGCTCTCTAGTTGACTGACTTCCAAATGCCAGAAGAAACCAGCCCCTAAAATTCTAAACCTAAACCAGAAAAACACCAAATTATTTAAGTTTAAATAACACTGCAAAGCAGTTACATCACAAATACAGCAATAAGAAAGCAATATAAAAGATATGCTTCCTATTACGTAGAGCAAAAGTACCCTGAAGAGTGATTTTATAATGTTTACAGAAGGCCTTATGTATGTTAGAAATGAGCTTCTATAGCTCTCTTACTGAAAACAAAGTTTTCATGGGGAAACACATTTCTGTTAAATTCACCAGTCTGCTATGGGTATCAGAAGATATCTTGGGGAGACATGGACATGGTTTTACTTTTTTTATTAATCCTTCAGTTCTTTGATTCTCACATGACTGGATCTCTCCTGATCTGTATTTTTGTCTCTCTAATATTCTGGCAAAAGTTTCTGAGCACCTTACAGGTCTATTGCCCTACCTGTAGGCTACGTAAGATCATCTTCTTAGATATTTTTAAATCTCTTGAAATGTGACTGCAAATAGAGGAGTAACCTATAAATCCAACAAGCTTGTCTCTTGTGGTGTTTCTGGCACTCACTCAAGCTATAAGAAGTGCTTTACCCTATGCCAAAATCCCAGTTCTGGATGGAAGCAAAGCAACCTGCAGTCTGCAGTGATAATTCACAGCAAATAAACATGAATCATGTATTTATGTATCATGACTAAAAAAGAAGATATGGGCTTTTTCCCGCACCTTGGGCATTTGGCCTGAGATTTCTGCCATCCAAACAATGAGATAGGAATTGAAGTAGTGGTAGTAGCAGGAGATGCTAAGGATTACTTGTAGGGCAGATAATGAGGTTCTGGGTACCGGTGAAGAACAAAATTATTCCAAGAGTGACTTCTAGCAGGCTATATGTGGAGGAAATCCCCTTTGGTACAAATGACCATATCTTCAATCATTAATATAGCTTCTGCATTAAATTTGGAAAGTGGAAAATTTGCTAGCAGTGTGACCCTGCACTAAGTCCTTGCTGTTTCAACTTTCTCTGTTTACCGGGTTCAAAGCCACTTTCATACTTCACCCACCTCTTTCAACTGTGTTTATTTATAGTTACAACGAAAGAGGACAGCAATTTAATTTGCTTTAATTTGGGGCAAGGCTTATTTCTTCTTGTAACTAAAAACAAATGGCAGACATCACCTTCCTCGTTTCTCCTGCAGTTATGCCTAGATTCTCTCTCTAGAATAACTAGCTAATTTATTTCCCTTCGGAATGGTTGAGTTTGGCTGTATATAGAGGGTTGTGGTTTTTAGTGCTTAGTATGAGCAAACACTGAGAGGGATGTACAGGGAAGAGTATTTTCCTAAGATACATAGAAGAGTCTTTCTGCTCCACGTATTCCTGCTGCAGCTTCAGCTGTAACTGTGGGTCCAGATTTAGACATGAACTTCAAACATGGTGTGCATCATTAAAGTCACTTAGAGATACAGCAATGACCAGATGTTAAGAAATCACAGCCTGGGAGGAAGGGTTTTTTTCCTCAAAAGCCTTTACGGGATACAAGAACATACAGACCAGACATCTAGTCTTTCTCTTATATCAAAATGGCTCCTAGCTATATTTCTGGCAATCTTTATATCAGATTAACAAAGACTTGTCATAAATAAAGCCAACAGTCAGTGGCAGAATTCCTTACACCGGTAAAACAAATTAAATGTAAAGTGCAAACTAAGGATCAGAAAGGAGAGAAAGAAAGATGTAGAAAGATCCTAACAGAGGCTCCAGACTGTTACATCAACTGCTGAAGTTAAAAGTTTAGCAGAGGTTGATCTGTTAATGTTTCCTCATCATTTAATTTATGAGAAAGAATATTTTCATCCCAAACTGTTATCAGATTAAGTTCTTCTGCTCGAGCAGAACCTTAATACAACCTCTAAAGAGGATCACACAAGAATGTGTCTCTCAGGGCATAATTGGAGTAGATCTAGTTGTTTGTGTAATTGCCACCAGAGTGGAAGTCTGTGCTTCTGTACTTGTGCCACTGCAATTATTTTCCTAGGAATGAAGTATCTGAATTGTTATATCCCATATATTCAGTGCAACACAGCACATTACAATATCTTGACCTTTTCAGTGTTCCGTAAATTGATTGTCTGGTCATTCCAATCCTCCTTTGTTTATAGCCCTGGAAACCTTAGAAGATGAGGTAACATGGACTTCTCTGAATCATATCTTCTATGTTTATCAGCACTTTCTGAATCACACTGCTTGTCTCTTGAAGGGTTGACAGAAGCTACACAGTATGTGCCTGAGGTGCAGTAGCATATAAAATCATGCCAGAAAAGGCAGGGATAAGAGCTACAGGCTGGCTCATAAGGTCTACCACAGGTGGTCCTGTTGAAGGTCACATTGGTTGACCAGTGTTGTTATCAAATTCTGATCTCTCCAGTGAGTTATTCTGACAGTGAGATAAACCTCCAGCTAAATAAATAACATGCATAACCTTCAACCAACCGAATGTAACTGTTTAATTAATGTGCTTTTCCTAAGTAAATTAAAAGCGGAGGGAAAAGGCTTCTGGTCTTTTAAGGATGAATAAAGCAGAAAATGTAATACCAGATCTGAACATGAAAGGGAGAGAATCCTCTTAAAGCTGAGGATGCTGTGGTAATGCGAAGCAGGAAAATGGTTATTCATTTCCAGCCATCGCTTCAGATTGATGGACCAGTAAAAAGATCCAAATTGTAATAAACTGCAAATGTTGGAGGAAAACGTTAGCATAAATCCAAAGAAAGAGCAATTGCCACTTTCTCATTGCTTGCCCTGCCCACAACAAAGAAGAGAGATCTAGAACTGTAACAACTTAGGACAAAATCTGGTTATAATAGAATATATTGGAGTTATGACCAAGAATGTTTCTCCCTTTTTTGTGAGATAAGTCAGAACCTCCCTTAGATGCGTTTGAAGGGCTATATTATGGGTGCCTCTCTGTCTAGAGCACAGTACAGACATAACATTTGCTCTTTCTCTCCCTACTGAGAAGGGAAAATGCCCATTTAGTAGTGTTCATTACAAGTATTACTCTCTCTCAAAAAAAAAATCCCCATAGAACTAAACAGAAATGCTCTGAGATGGCTCAAGATGTTCCTCTGAGACTGAATGTAGAAAGTTGTTCTGAGGAAGTTTGTCCACCTCCAGATATGCCTTCAGGTCCCACATGTGCCTTAAGGTGATCTCATCTTCCCAGTGAGTGTGAAGCTGAAAAGGCCAGAACTGCTTTAGTAGCTTCCTACAGGCATAGCTCCAAAACTCTCTCTTGCCCTTCAAGCAGAGGCAACAGCAGCAGAAAGACTTCTTTTTTCTCAAAGCACTCAACAGAACAGGAGGAGTGTGCAGCTATCTGCACTTCTGAAAGGTGATGGAACAGACAGGTATGACCTGCAGCTCAGCTCTGTTACTGACCATTACCTCAGAACTGCTGCAGCCATATTGTTATCCCTTATCTCTATCAGCTGTTCCCAAACTTTTCTACTTTCAGATGCATAGCACCATTTGAAGTCACACATTCAACCTGGGGTAGGGAGGATGCTGCGAGACTATAAAACAAACATTTGAGAAAGCCTGAAGCACATAGTGGCCTTCAGTTCCCATCTCCTCTGTATCCCATGGAGAACAGTGCTGCCTTTCCAACCTCCTGCTGAAAGCAATACCAAGATGAAAAATAATCATGTTAGGGTGAATCCAGACAAAACAGAGCAGTTGCTTCTGGGAATAGGAAAGCCTGTTTAAGAATTTCCCTCTTATTTCAAAAGCATAAATCTTAAGATTGTTAAAATAAGTTTCAGTCTCAAGTTTTTGGACAACTTGTTGCTTTTGGATGCCCATTTACCTATCATAGCAAAATTCATACATTTCTGTCTTCAATTAATGAGAATGTTTTGGACAAGCCAAGTAGAACTAAGCCTGATCACTGCCATGCTGGTGTTACTTCCTAGAGGTTTCCTTCCAAAACTGGAGCTTCTTGAATGCTGACCAGTTCAATGTGCAGCAGACTTTTACTCAGCAATAAAGATCATCATATGCTGATCACTAAAGTAGTGATCTGAACTTTGTCCTCTTTCCTTATTCAACACGGAGCCTAAATCATGGCCTCTGTTCTGGTATTCAAAGGTTTCCGTGCTACTGGATTTTTTTATTTAAGGCATTACCTATGGATATGTTATAATTTGTGCCTTAACAGAGACTGGACATCATCCCATTTTTCTAACATAATGGAAGAAGCATCAAGGTCAGGAAGCAAACAAGTATTTATTATCTACATCATCCATGGAAGAAAAAAATCTGGGACATCCATGGTGGTATAATTTGACTGACAACCAAGAAGCTTGCAGTAGCATCAAGCTGTGACTGATTGTGAGAAAAGCACAAGAGCAGGGGCAGGATCCTTCCAGAACAGCAGACGTAAGCACTGTAGGCAAGAAAGGATGGAAAGCTATACCAAGAGAGTAACTTTCTATAATGGTGGAGGTAAATTGCTTATATAGGTATATATCTCAAATTATTTTTTTTAATCATAAGTGAAAAGCTAATATCTGCAGGCCAAACTATAAAGCTGTTTGGAGTGTAATGAAATAAGAGTTAAGTGTGTTATTGTGATGTGTTATTTGTTTACATGTTTTATGTTATGCCCACTAACCTCCAGCTAACATGAGGGATCTGGAGTGGACGTGTTGTAAGTAGGTAACAGTGCCTTGCAAAGCTTGCTATCCAAATGGGTTGTCCAGGAGATGAGGAGGGGCACAAAGTGGAGGGACTTACCCATGCTCACATGACAGATGGGTGCCAGAGCCAGAAAATGGACAGTAAATTCACAGTAATAACATCTTATACTTGGCAGACAGGCTATGCAATTTATGGTTCTTGAAAAGGGACATAATGAAATATTCCTTTTGCTGTCCAAACACTCTAACACATAAAAAACAGGTTAGCATGATTGAAAAAATAATAAAGCCTTGTGTATCTGAAAAGTTGTTCAGAGATCCTTTCATAAATACTAAAGTTGGTTTGGTTGTTGGTTTGAGATGTGAGCCATTATATGTCTATGTATAGCCTGCCCAAAGTAAAATACAGCATAAACACCTCACCAGCTGATTTTAAGCTAGGCCAAAAAAACACAGAAGACCAAAGGAATGGTATTTCTTTCTCTGGGACCCACTATGTCTTAATTTACTTGCCTTGTCAAGGATTTTCATTGATTTCTGAGAGAGATTCAGCCAGAAATATTTTGAGAGGATGGTGCTTATGAATTTGTGCATATTTTATTGCTCAGGATACACTGCCAATACATGACACATTTCAAGATCTTTCGAATAGTCTGTGCTGAACACACAGTGAGAAGGGTTTTACTCATAAAACTTAGTTAAAAGGAAGCATAGTTTTCTTTCAGGAAAATAAGAATGAGTCATCCATGCACACATTTGATTTCCAGATCCAAGAGTTTGCAGTCTAGACTTATGGTTCTCATTTTCCTGAACACTTAATCAGTCTCTCTGTAGGCTGTTACATCCTGATGTCAATAGGAGGTTCATGAGGATCCGAAAAACAGAGCAGGAGGTACCAGATTTTCCTTCCAGGTGAGAAGATGCAATAGTTTTCCAGAGTGGCTACCTTCAAAGGGAAAAAAAAAAAAACTAAGATCTTTAAGTTAAGGGACCCCTCAGTTATTTCCATGCCTGATCCCCAGAGAAATGACTGCCTATCTGTATTAAAGTCTGTGTAAATTCATTTATGCCTCCTCAGGGTAAATAGGCTTGTAAAACCGTAGTGTACTCACAATTGCAGTTTGGCTCTGAGCTCTGCAAGACTACCAAAGGACTGGGGGATGATTTGTCTAAGAGAGAGGCTGTGCATGTTGACAGGTGGAATAGGGATCTTAGGAAATGAGAAAGTGGTGATGATATATGGCATAATGTTACACAGAGGAGCGTTGGAGAATTTTCTCTTCCTTGACTACATGTGTACGGAGCTGAGTCCATGTTTTCCCTTACTCCAAGGGTATAGGATTTTAAAAGTCATCAGAAAGTATATGCATACACACACACAGAGCAAAGAGCAATCATTCCTCTAGCTGAGCATGTCCTGGGTTTTCTATGTATTTCCCAGTCACTTCCTAGCTCATCCATGTGTCAATTATATCGGGAGCAAGCACTGATCAAGGAGATCCTTCTGGTTCTTTGGGTTGGTCTTAGGAGAAGGAGCTTCTCCCTGTTTCCCTCTGAAGCAGAACAGGAAATGAGGCATTTCCCAGAAGACAAACGGTAGAGAAGTGTGGGCTGAAAAGCAGCTTCCCCAGCAGTCAGGCAGTGCAGCCCTTTTCCATAGATTTGCCTGTGCCTCTCTTGGTTGGTGTGAGCCGCTGCTGGAGACATTGATGCAAGGGAGCAGGCTGTGGAGAGCACCCTGTGCTGGTTCCCCATGCTGCCATCCTCTGTGTCCATGCTGATCTCCTACGGACAATGTCAGTCAGGGATCCAAAACCAGGCTTATAAATGAGAACGCTCTGTAACCCTAAAGCTACAACCATATATTTTCAAAGTTGATGGGGAAGTCCCTAGCCAGCAGGCAAGGGGCTCTGGCTTCTGTTTTCCTTCAGCAATAACTGATTATAGCAGAGAAAAAAAAAAAGAAACAACACCAAATCCTTCAACCCAGGTCTTGATGGATGCAGCTAATTAGAAGAAGAAACTAACTTCTGAGTAAAAAGTACATGTAGGCACTGTGCTAATTACAGGATGGTGTCTCTGCCCAGATGTGCCCTAACCTTCAAGACAGCTAGGGTGTAGCAAATTTGTGTAAAGTAGCAATGTCTCCTAAAAAGCAATCCACTTTCCATCCATAGCCAAACTAAAGCTGTACATGCGTCTGCCATTGAAGCAGTCAGTCACTTGAATTGGGCTGCAGGTGCAAAACATCACTTGATCTGGCCAGGTGTCCCATGTCTCTTCTGTGGTATTAAAGTCCTGAGAAGATATATATAACCTGTCTTCATCAATTCAGTTGATATTTAGCTTCAAGCAGCATATTGATTCATAGCAAGGAGCAACAAAAGAGGAAGTTGAAAATCGTGGAGATGAAAATAATGTGCAGGGAAAGGAAGGCAGCTCATGAAGGAGACAAGGGCAGCTGTCCCATTGCTTTCCAGATATCCATGAAGGTCTGCTCTGGGCGGACAACCAAGCTCTGCAGTCTTGGGCATAATGCCACTGTGGAAAAACTCTGTTCTTCTCTGCTTCAGGCGCTCAGGACTTCTCACCTCCTCCTGCCTAGGCAGAAATAGACTGTAATGATTACTTAAAACCCAAGTCTCAGTCCCCAAATATTAGTAATTAGTTACTGTCCAAAGTAAAAGGCTGCGTTTAACCCACAGCTTGTTAGCTGACATTACCTTCAGTGTGCCAAGCTTAAAAGAGCAAGGTGTACTCATGAGGATTCCACTGGCAACTTGCAGCAATGACATGAGCTTTGACAGTCTGCACAGGCTGTCAATCTTCCCTTTGTATTCTGGAGAACACGGCCAGCGGGTGGCTGTCTAACTGCTTGACTCACTCCTGGTGAAGTACACTTGTTTGCTCCCACTTTTTGTCTTTCAAGGTCTTCCAAGCCAGAAGCAGGGCAGCAGCTCCCTGAAAGATGGAGGTAAGTAGCAGCATGTTGCCAGGGACCCTGGCATTGCTATGGCAAACATAGGGGGCAAATCAGCAATGCAGAGTAGAACTTCTCTACATTTCCCATGCTCTTCAGAATAAATTAACTGGAAATCTTGCCATTTCAAAGCAATATGGGGTTTAAGCCATTTTTCCAATGCATCTATATTAACATTACTTACCATTTCATTAGCTGTTTTCCTTGTACAATAAGATTTGTAGCTCTGAATTTTATTTCTGTTGTTAGCGCTTATTATGTCAACACGGTTATATCACAAGGCATGTATCTGAGGGAGGTGAGAATTGTAAGGAAATGTTTATTAGAAGAATAGAAACACTTAGGAAAAATGGACAAGCTCTCAGGCTCTGTCTCTGCAGGTCTGGCAATATTTATTATGACTCCTGTATTAAAGGCAGAGAATGGTATGAACTTTGGGAAAAATACCTGAAGTAGTTTTGTCACCATCTTTAAAAAGCCATCTAAAGTCATTACCGTTCAACTCAAGCTCTCTAAAATACTGGTTTACGAATTTTAATAGTTACTGATGAGGAAAGTTGGTGCTCATGATCTTTCAGTAAAGCTGCATCCTGGTCACACCTCATAGAATCAGTTTGCAGGCTCCTCATGACATTTTCCTGAAATATCCACAGAAAAAAAAATACACCTTGTACAGAAATGACCCGAAGTACAATTTGACATAGAAATGACCTGAGGTACAACTGTTGCCTAGAAATAAAAGAAAATACTCTAGTACAGAAATGTTTCTGCATCTGGCAGGACAAACCAGTGCCACAATCCCAGAAGGTTTGTTGGCATTTTCATAATCACTCCTGTTTTGTCCACACTTCAGGAAAAAAAGAAAAATCCCCTAGATTTTGATTTTGTAGTTTTTGGCTTTAAACACCTCCAGAAAAATCAGTTGCTTTTTTTAGTTAAGTTATTATAATTCTGTGGCTAAATTATGCTCTTGTACTCACTTTCCTAATTGGACTAAATATATTTAAAAACAACAGTGGAGGAATTTCTTACTAAAAGCAGTAGATATAACTGCTTGAACTTAGAGCAGTTTTTCCCTATCTCTGATACTGCATTTCTTTCTTTTTCTGGTGTTATGCTAAAGGGGTTGGTAGATGAGTATTTTTGCTTTCTTTGCGCAAACTCTGTTCATTAATTACGTCTTCCATGGAACATCACGTCTTTTGGTAAAAAGACTGATGGACTGGGGGAATCCTTGGTCATATAGTTGGAAGTTATAATCCAGAATAAGTGCTTGATTTATGTGATAATGACTGAGTTCTCAACTGAAATGTTACAGTTCAGAGTAAATTATTTATAGTTAATTGTTAATTTTTTTCAACACACTAAAAAAAAATCAAAATTCCCACAGAGTTATTGCTGTTGCTTATAGCTGCATCTTGGCAAAACCACAAATTTTTAGGCAAGCACCAACATGAACAAAAAATTTAGCTAGCTCTGTGAATATTTAAGCAAGTTTAGCGTTCACAGGATGCTGTAAAGTGACCAAAAAAAAAGAAACGTGAATAAAAAATAGTGGAGACACCTGCTTCTGTTAGTGTCTCCTGTTTGTAAGCTTCTCTCACCATTTGGGGCCTGAGAGAAGGCATATCCCCAGGCAGCAACTTGCCCCGTCCCCAGGCTGAAGGACTAGTATGGCACAGTGCTTTCTCTTTGCAGGAGGGAGGATGATTGCGGCTGAAAAATGCCCCATTCTATCTTTTTTAGAAAGAAAGGCTGCAATATTTTTAGGAGTGGGTGGCAGCTGAAAGCATGTCTTGTGAAGCTGCTCTTTGACAAATGTGTAGCATCCCTGGAGGAAAAATAGGAGTTTACTGAGTTCAGACACTTTCTGTTCTCATACAACTAAAGCTGCTTTGATCTAAATTTGACAAGTGATGTGTGTATTATACTCCTGCAACCACTTTAGTCTTTTTAGCTCAAAAAACAAATAGCCCAGGGACCAGAATCTGTTCTCAGACATCTTCCTTGCGGAACTCCCACTCCTTTCAAAATACTAAGTAGATAAGTGCAGCAGAGGAACCAACCTTGTTCCTAGGTTTTGATGAGGGTTTGTACGAATCAGATCCTGGGATTCTGGCAGCTCAGCCTGGAGCCTCCGGGTTCATGTCCCAGCCTGGATCCAGGTTCATTTCCAGGGGAATGGTGGTGGTTGTGGTTGCATGGGAATCTAAACCAGCCATGAAACATTTCTCTAACCTCCATCATTTTTTACACTTTTTTTTCTTTTCATTTCAGAGGCATCAGTATTTCACCTTGTCTCTGGGAATTAATGACACATAATATTAATCTTTTTTAAAGACAGACTGATAGGAAGATTTATAAACTCTTAGTCTGCTTAATTGTATCTTTCTCAGTAAAGTCTGATTGAAATATTGGTAACTTTGACTCATTTATTACCAAAATTATTTCATTACTCTCTCTACCTGTTGTATGTATTGTAATGCCAGTTTTTAATTCAATAATCTAAGAAGGCTTGTAAGTGAAAGCTGCTGTGTATTGTGACACTGAAGTTTGTCCTCTGTACATAACATTATCCTCTTTAAATATTTCCTAAACAAATACTTATTGTACGTACATCAAAGGTAGTAATTATAGATTCTATAATCCAAATTTTTAAATCCTTAAATACATATTTGTTTGCTACATTGTATCAGAGACTATAATAGCCTCCGACAGCAGCTCTCATGCTTCCATTCATAACATTTTTACTTTACAGCTTCCACCAACATCCATCTAAGTTCTAGCTTTGATTTACTTCCTGGAAGACTATTTTTAAGTTAGTAATTTGATTTTTAGATTAAATCTAATCTTGATATTTAACAAAGGTAACAGTTTGATTATGAAAACTATTGAAATGTGATTAAAATAAACTTTCAGCACAAAGTTCTGTAATAAAAATATTCTACTTTACTGGGAAACGTTACAGAAAAATATATTGTGAAGTGTTCACGACAGTTACTTACAGAATGAAGAAACCTATTAAAAAGTATTTTCTATTGATTCTGCTGAGAAGCGGCTAAAGGAAACTCATTTGTGTCATGTATGCCGTAAATACAAACTGAACCAAACGAGGCCATTGTTAACATGGAATAAATTTAAGATTTTTTCAATAAGTAGCTGTTTAGACAGGCAACAGCCAGCTCCCTTTGTCCACAGTCTGACAGACTGGTGGAAAATGGTGTCAAAACACTAACAATAGGTATGAAGAAAGGGCAAGGAGTCAAGCTCTCACACATACCTGGCCCTGCTGCCCCATGGAGCTGTGCCAGTGAAGCCAGGATCGGCATTTTCTGCCATTTTCTTCACCAGAAAGAGAGGACCAACGTGCCCAGTGCTGCCAGGAGCAGGCCTCAGTTTAACTCCATGTTGCATGACAGCAAAAGTGCTACGGTCTCAGGCAAGGGCACCAAAACTCACCACTCCCAAGGGTCCTCGGAGACCACACAAACATTAACAGGGTGTTTTACATATGCATTGGACAGTCTGTATCTGTTCTTTCTGGATTTTTTTGGTCACTGGAGAGGATGCAGGCACCTTGTCAGGGCACTCCCGGCTAGGCTGCAGCAAGCTGTTAAACCTCAGGTATCATGTGCAGCAGACCTCTCTTGGCTTCCTCTGCCCTGAGAGATACCTAGAAACCCTGTCTAGGTATCTGAACAAAATTCATGCTGTAATGTTAAACCCTTTCCTGTGTTTAGCTCAAGAAGCATTGCTGATGGGAAGGAGGAAATCCTGCACTCATCCTAGATCTACCTGGGAAAGTTGGCAAGGTCAGGCTTTTCACATACCCCTCTCTAATCAACCTACTACAAACTCTAATGCTTGTAAACTACAAAGGATTAAAATGGAGGAAGGTAAAAATCATAATGTGTCCAGAAACAAGTCATCATTTTTCATGGCCCTCACAAAATCCTCACAAAGTTCTGCCAAAGCACTTCATGCACAAACCCAGCAGCCGCATAGGGCGCAATGGGCTTGTTTCATCTCCATCCTAGAGTCAGGGCACGTAGTGGTGACCAGTCTTTTACCATTGCTTGAACAGATCCTCCTTTCTCCAGAGCAATTTATGCATCTCTGATAAATTTGTGAAATAGGAGCAGTTTCCCGCTGGGAAATTAAAAGAGTTAGTGCTAAAATTAATGGGGAACCCTTTCACACTCATGAGGACTACTACCACATCTAGGGTTAAAATGTTATTTGTTCCTCTTCAGTTTTCTTCTAGAAAAGCCAAATCATTGCCTTACTTGCTCCTCTCTCTCTCTTTTTTATTGTCAGGATTATTTCCCAGGAAGAGATTTTTAAAATTTATAACCAAACAAAATCCAGACTGGCAGAAGAAGAGAAGCTACAGCTCTGTGAATATGAGAGGCTGCACTTTTATGTGGATTTAATTTGTATTCAGTAAGCAAGAAAGAAAAACAGTGCTTAGTTTAATATTTCAGGAAATCATACAGTAAATGCCCCAAGAAATGTAATGTGCTGAGGCCAGGGCACACTCCGGCACAGCTTCCCCCATGAAGAGTTATTTGCCAAGCCTGGCTGTTGCACAGATTTAGTACAATATAATTATTTAATTTGGGGGCATGACTATTTATGAATTTTTTTTTTATTATTCTAACACAGAACATGGATGTGTTTACATCAGAGTAGTTGTTCTTTTGTCCACTAATTATGAGCATATTTGGTATAACAAAGAACCAGTAGGAATTGGAAATTGTTTAGGTCATCTACTCCATTGCTCTGCCTGTGGTTAATTATTTCTTACATTGTGTTCATTAAAGCTTTTTCCAACATATGAAAAACACTGAAAAGTCATGTTATGTGACTGAGAGGAAATACCATAGAACCAGTAAACAGAATTACAGGAACATCTGCTGGAGACTTTTTTTTCTTATGAAGTTTGACATTTATACCTTGGCAATGAGCAATATTCACATTAACTGCAGATTATTTGTACAAGCAAATTATTGTTCCTTTTGACAACAGTACCCAGCCTGTTTCCACAGCAGTCCAGGAGATTTTACCCCACTCTGTTGGACAAAAAATTCTGGAACAATCAGACTGCCTGGATCTTACTAATTTCAGGGTGTAAGCAGGATACATGGTACCTGAGTATTGGCTGGCTTCCTTTAAGATATTTCCACATATACTATTTGTGCCTTTGAGAGAGGTCTTTTTTCTGTAACAGAGTGAAAAAAATCATTGAACAGATATTACAATATCTGTTATAATAAAGGCCAAAAGAAATGAAGGCAAGGAGGCCACATCACAGCCCTGATCTTACATACGGTGAAATCAGGGAACTTCTCTGCTTTCAAGACAAATCTTAGTTGGAAGGTGTATTTCTTCTATACAAATGCCTTTTCCATGTATTTTCATAAACGAAGAAGCACTTGTGATGACAGTACTGCAAGAAGGGGCAAGAATAGGTAAGTATACATTACTTTCAGGGATTAACAGGCCTAATGAGAGTGACCCCAAATGCACACATTGTTTTAAGCAAATCTTAGGCTTCTCTGGAACAGAGGGAGCCCTAGATAATGCAAACACTACAGCTGAATGTCAAGTATGTTTTCTATTCTTCATTGTACATGTGTGTGTGCTCCCTGCTATGGTCTCCCTTGGGGTCACTGTCAGGCAAGTCGGTAGCCAGTCTAGGGTGAATCCAGCTAATTGGTGACTGTGTAAATCAGCATGCTGCCTCATTCCTGATCTTTGTTTCAGCTGAGGATGCAGAGAACGTGATAAGCACTGACAGAAACCTGAAAAGCTTTCTGGGGCAATGTGTTTGAGAGTGATGGAGCAAGCTGGGGCTGGGGCACGTGGCCAGAACCAGCATTGAAGCTGGTGAGGAAACTGCTTCAAGTGGCAAAGAGTTAAATATATAGCAAAAGCAAGCCTTTATTCATTGTGGTTTGCCCAGTTCCAGACTCTTTATACTACCACAGCAGACTCCCTTCTTCTCCCTCCATGTCCAGTACAGGCAAGTCAGAGAGAGCTCGCTGTCTAATATTTTAAAAGTAGGAAAATCCCTGTCCTCAAATTAACATTGTTGGCTTTCTTTCTTGAGTGCCTTCAGCTCCAATTACTGTAAATGAAAGTTTTAGCCTACCCTAGGCAGAGAGACTTGACAGGCTAGTGCTCCTCTGTGCATTGTTTTATTTTTTCTCTCTTGTGCATAGATCAATAAGGGTTAATATAGGGCTGTGGCTTTCCCCATGCAGGCAGCTCAGGTAGTCATTGCACCCATTTAATGGAATCTCTGGCACCAGCCTGTTGGGTATATAGAATTACACAGTCAAAATGTTTTCCTAGACATTCAATGAATAATGAAAAGAGTTTAAGAGGTACTTAACTGATTGTCCTCCCATCCTTTGGGGCATGGAGTTATCTTTTTGAAAGTCTAAATCCACATAAGATTTAAGTGATTTCTCTAAAATGTACATCTGAAGTGCTGGGGCCTGAGTTGTGGGCCCCAAGTTGGAGTTGACCTGTGAATGAGTCACAACTAGCAGAATGTTCTAGTTTTCTGATTGGCTTCATGTTCCAGAGGCAGAACTTGGCACACCTGTGTCTCTGTGGCTCTGCCCTCACCCAGGTGGTCATGGTTGGGGTGTTGGGTGAGACCTGGATTGTATCAACCAGGAGCGTTGGGCGTGGTTTCTGTTGGGGCTGGCTGCATCTTGCTGTGTTCTCTCAGGGGTGTCCTTCCATGTGAAGGGCTGTTGAGGGAGCCATCTCTGTTCATTGTGTCCAGCAGGTGCTGCTGGCACCACAGTGGGCAGCGGA
>JAVSBS010019607.1:0-20307 GCA_033124195.1 Coracias cyanogaster | reverse complement strand
CTTCCTCTGAAGTTGCTTGTATTGACCTAAATAGGTTGGGGCGGGTGAGGACACACAGACAACATGAAAAAGCTGTGCTGGTTGCCCAACAAAGAAGTGTCTGCTTTGTGGTGAGCACTTTTAACATATAAGCACTTTTAACATACTGTTAAAGAACATGATTTTCATGTTTGTTTAAGTTGACACCAAAAGCCTTGCAAAGTAGCAAAGTGAGTAAAAATAAAATCTGCATTTAAGTGGTAAACAAAATAGTTAAAACTTGACTTCTCATAATCTGAACGCAACTTACTGAGGCAATGCATTTAGAAGTCGACCAGTGCATTTCTTCTACACATCCAGCTGTGGTTGATACATCTAATAGACCAGGAAAATGAACAGTAGGATGGAGCAATGTGAAAATCAGTTGTCCTGGGATAACCAATTATTATCAGGGAGCAGGGACAAGATGGAGGGAGGTTTCCCTCTAATTTTAAATGGAGCTCAGAACCAAAAAATGTCTGGTAGCTTTGCAATGCCATGGGAGAAATGGGGCACAGAAGCTCAAGTCATCTCATGATGCATAATCAGTAGCACTTGACGAGCACCTGACCATAAGCTACCTTCTTGTTTCTACAAGCAAGCAGAGCAACGTAAAGGAATTGTCTACACCTACTGCCTGCGGGGCAGGCTGCAGCCAGAAGATCTGCACTTAGGCCTGAATTTCTTCCTCTTTACCCCATTTTCACTATTTGTAAGTTAAGGATGACAGCATTTAGCCCTCTAAAAGTTGCTTTGAAATCAAGTGCAGAAAAGCAGCATACAGGAACTCATCCTTTTCATGGAGCTTGACACTAACAGCACGGCCTTGGTGCTCTATGTCAAAACCAATTTTCAATCCGTTCTTACTTAAATTGCCCAGTTTTGTTTCCCTGAATCTTTTGTTATATCAAACCAAAACCAGTTGTGAAGTTTGGCTGTTTCCACAAGAACATCACAGTGCATTTTTAAAGAAGGCTGTGATGTGGTTGACTGATGCACTCCCTGCAGGGGCCAGGAGCAAGGGGCTCCTGTAACGGCACCAAAGTCCTCCGGTGTACAGAAGACGACTTCCACTGGGACGGAGCAGTAGCACTGTCACAGTTAGTGGAGCTCTATCAGTTTAGTCCAGCTGAGAGTTACCCCCCATGATGTCTAGTCACTTGGCCAGTGCTGTTTAGTCATTGCAGGACTCTAGCAGGTATGTTCAGGCTGTCTCAGCCTCCACTTTTCTATGCTGACTTCAGGTACAAGCAAGGTCCTCTGCTGATGTTCCAGTACTACAAAATCACATGAGAGGGTTATAAAAAATTTCTGAATCCTCTTCTGCCCTGCTTAGTGTTTATAAGTCAGTGCTGCCTGTCCCCTCATGAAGGAATAGCTTGGATAGACTGTGGAATTAAAACAAAACAGATCACAAACTCTATACGACTTGGATGCTAATATCTGCCATTTCTTCCAAAACACCTGAAAAAGCACATACACTGTGACAGGTCAGGCTGTCCCTTTGACTGGGATGTTGACTGAGATGTCCCCTCAAAGGGGTGTGAGAGTTTTTCACTCCTTCGGTTCCAAGCAGGTCGTCTTGTTCTGTTGTTTTGCTGCCATGATCTCCTCAGGAGTGGGGCAGCTTTTTAAAGGAGAATAACTCTAAAACTTCTCCACAGCCCTTTGCGCTTTCTGCGTAATATTCTCGCACTTCTTCCTCCCCCCCCCCGACATTTATTGCTATGGTTTAGATCCTTACCAAGAGCATTATTAAGAATAAATCACAGCATGTAGAAATATTACTGTGAAATACACTCGTGCTATTATACAAGGGCAAGAAAGCAAACCACTGCTTGGGACACAGCAATAAGAGGAGCACACAGATCATATGGAGCAGACATTGGGCCTACCAAACCCACACAGGTACTGAGGTGTTAGGAGGGTGCAGAGCTACAACAGGAAAGCTCGTTGTTCTAGGGTTTTTAGCTGAAAAGAGGAGAAAGAGGGCCTAGGGGAGGGGAATGCAAGAAAACGAAAAGGATGAACAGCTTTTTTTTTTTTTTTTTGGCTACTCCAGATGGGGTTTTCCTCTGTTTAAATGCTGAAGGACAGAAAGATTTTAAATTAAAATCTTAATAAATATAGCCCTGAGGCTAGTAACATTATTACATCCAAGATGATTACAGGAACCAAGCCACAAAAGAAATATTTATTTATTTGAAGCATAATAAGCCTCGGTATTTAGTTAGAAGAAGGCTGGGCAGCTAACCGACTTCCAAACTAGTGAATTTTCCATTCCGCTCGGCTGAAATTATAAACCAACATGGCACAGAGTTTGAAGAGACTGGTTTCATTTCTGTATGAGATAGTATTCTTACTGTTTACTGTTTATACTATATCTATATATTTTTTAAAAATTACAAACGCTCAGATCAAGTACATGAGAGGTGGCAGGAAAGAAGCCCAGGTTTGCAATATGCAATAGGAGACATGGATAATTAGTGATCTTTGTTGTGAAAGAGCAAGCCAGGTCCCCCAGCTTGCTTGAGTGAGGCGTGTTCTGCTTGAGACATGTGCCTTTTTCAGTTGATCCGGGTCTCGAGACAAGGTACTGCCCTTGTTTGTGCCAAGTTATTTTTTAAATTATGGGAATATTTTAATAAAGGATACAGGGAAAATATAGGGATACAAAGAAAAGGATACAAGCTGATAAAGATGATTAAATCATAGAGCGACTGCAGAGTGGGTCATGAAGTGTTATAATCCCCAACTCCCCTCTGCTTTCTGCCTCAATGTGTTAATGCATCACACTTTAGTACAGTGACACTTTCAGCCCTAGGTGGAAATTCACACATGATGAAGAGGTGGAGGAGGATTTCCAGATGGTCAGACCTCAGGGAGTGCGAAAAGGTGGGGGGAGGAAGGGAGAAACTGCTGAAGGGAATCGGACTTTGGTCACATCAGTAATTTCCAGCTGAAAATGGAATATTAAGAAAAAAAAGACCAAAACAAGCAAACCACCCCCAAAAGCCAATCACCTATGATCCCATACTGGAGCCAGGTGCATTCAGGTTTGGATGTTGTGTGATAAATCCTCACCAGTGCTGGTGGTTGAAGATCCCTTGGAAATATTGGTTTATTTGTGTACAACAGTGAAAGGTGTGAGCTTCATTTCCGTGGCCAAATTTCAGCATGGGTACTAAAACAGCCCGATGCAGACACAATTAGTTGTTTTATTCTCCACAGCTCCTCTTTACTAGAGGTTATTGTAAAGTGGTTCTTGCTCTGAATCACGTATGAATTTTCCCTCCAACAGAGACTACATTTGGCTGCTGCACATCCTTTAGGACCCTATTCCGCAGGGCCACCTCTCCAAGAGTGGTGAAGGGCACCAAGAAAGAGAAAATGCAAGGCTTGCAGTCAGTTGGTCGCATTGCACCCTAAAACAGGCCCCACTTTCCCTTTAGGGGAGCATAAGGCAGCAGCTGCTATCACACAGCTGGACTTCCCTAAGAAGACCTCATTTACTGTGGCCTTTTGGGGAGAATGGGAAGGCAGTCATGGTCCAGAGTTCAAAGGGTCTGGTCCTTCAGGGTGAGAGGTGCTAAGGCTGTATTAGCAATACATGGTATTTTATTACAGCCACAGCTCTTTCCAGATGTCACGGTTATGGGAAATATAAAACAATCAATTATTTAGGCATCACAGTACCCCTGTACTGGGGGGAGGGAGGAGATAGTCTCCTCACCATGACATAAAAAGCGAGTATTAGGTAGGGCGGCTCACACTGCATTTCTAAGGGCTCTTTGCTTCATTTTCTCAGGTGTTCCTTCAGTCAGAGCATTTCCCCTACCACAAAATGGACACTAGAGATGCCAAAGGTGTGCAGTCACAAGGGAAAGGAATATTTTGTTTAATATCACCAGAATGATTGTATGCTATTTACCTGTGTTTTCTGGATGACAACAAAGTAAATTGACCACAGCATGATGAACTACCTGGACAATCTCATGAGAAATGAGGCTGTCACACACAGCTTCCACTTTGGGGAAATGTTTGTTTTATGTCCACTCCCTGTCACTCCCAGTACAAGCCATGTTGTGCACACAGGTCAGGAAAAAGCTCAAGGAGACAGAAGATGCTGCTTTGTCTTATTCAGCTTTTGCTAGTGCAAGCTCAAGTTTGTAAAAATCCGTGGGTTTAACCGATGCTGAATTCCTCCTCCCATTAATTGAATTTATATGTTAAAATCACCTAGGTCACAGAAAAATGCAAAGAAACCTCAGGCACCTGACGTGGTAGCAACTGCCACGATGATCTATTTGAGATGCCCAGCTGCCTGTCACCGGCTTTAGTGGCAAGCCAAAAGCCTCTGAGCCTTGTAAGGTCTGCAGCATCCATCCCAGACTTCAGTCCCTTACAATGACTAGCTGAACATCTCTGACTTTCTTCCCTAAGGACTCAGTGCAGCAGGTGTTTTCAGTCTGCCCACCTTCCAGATCAGGTGTCCAAAAATGCAGCAATAAATACAAATTTTTTTCTTCCCTTTTTCTAAAAGAGCTCAAGGTGGGTGGAGGGGATGGGCGTAGGCTATTTTTATTCATACCTTAATTTAGTCTGTAGTCCAATGGTTCATGAGAGAAGAGCTGGGCTCAGTCCGCTTCCCTGCCCGACAGGAGTCCCAGGCAGCGTGAGAGGCAGGGTGGGTCTTCTCAGAAGGAGCAGGCTATGGGGTGATGCTGGAACAGGAGCACTCTCCAAGCCTCCAGCTGAGTCAGAGTGTGACCAAAGGGAGCATGGTCCTGCAGGTCTTGAGGTAGACAGTTCAAATAGCCACAAGGCCAGGCCTCCCAGCTTCCCATCCTGCTAGCCAAAACATCTGGAACTAGTCAATTCAGGAGACCAACTTTAATAGGACAGAGGCAGTCCCCTCTCTGGCATGGAGCAGACCCTGGTAAGTGCACTCTGCTGGGAGAGGAGACATACACATTCCCTGGGGCAGAAGGGAATTGAGCCATGCGAAATTCCCCATGTTCGGCACTAGCCTTTTGAGTGCTGAGCTGTACAAAACACCACTGCACTGCCAACCTCCCTGCCTTTCCCTTGCAAGAATGGACCCACGCTCTGGGAGAAAGCCAAGAAAGAGCCTAAATTTTGAAGCCCAAAGGATCCTCAGCCCTCAGGCAAGGTACGTTTAAGAGGCTGTGTTCCCCAGCCCGCGCTCAGGCAGCGAAGCAGCCTCTTGGTTTTGCTGGCTGCTGTTTTGAGGAGGCGCATAGCATAGGAAGCTTCCCTACAAAAGGCTAAGATCTGGAGTTTGTGGTGGGTGCCAACAACAGGTGCTGCAACACTCCAACGGTGATGCCCAAGACCTTTTGTAAAGTCTGCTTCCTCCAAACTAAAACACCTGTACTGCTGCCATGCTCCCCTGGAGCCCAAACCACCACGTGATAAATGCTGTACAGATCCAGGTCTGCCCAAAGAGTGGGCACTACGGGAGAGCAGAAACATCACGAGTTAAAGCTGCCAGGTGACTCTTCCCCCTCTTTAAGTCACAAGGCACAAACTCACTCATGGGACTAAGACTTTAGCAAAATTGGTCCTGATGTAACCAATCTTCTGCTTAGGTTAACAGGGCTGAGTTAATTTAACAGTAGCTGTTAAAGAACAATAAAAGAATACAGGTGTAACAGAGTGGATTCAGACACGGCAAACACTTAACTGCATATATTAAGACTTAGAAGTAAAGAAGTGATTGATGGCAGATCATGGAGACTGTCCTCACAGCAGAAATGGAAGAGCTGAAAGAATAGCAAAGGAAATGGATAGAAGCAGAGTACGTGCCCATAACACAACTGCTGGTGTGAACTACCACAGGCATGCAAGAAGGAAGGAGCAAACAGGTCCCTATCCCCATGGCTGCAGTGTTTTGGTATTTAGCAGAGACCACTTTGTGCACAATAGAGAAGACCTCATCGATTCACTACGGACTTCCAAGCTTTAGAGGTTATATTCTGGTTTTGGGCTTCTGACAAACGTATGCACAGGACCTTTAACTGAGAAGCCAAAATTAACAGTCTTACCAAGACACTTTTCCTACTCTTACACCTTGGGTTAGCTCCCAAAACAAGAGGGACCGCAAAGGAGCCCCTGATGACCAAAAGGGAGAATCTGCTGGCAGCAGAGGGAAGCGGGGGTTGCTCGGTGCTGCAGCCTGTCTGGGGTGACAGTGGTGTCAGCAGGAAAGGGTTACCAGGAGAGGTGGAGCTGCTTGGAAACGGGCCTGGATGCTGTAGAGCTTTTCAACTTTTGCTTCCTTAGCTTTTCCGCAGCTAGGAATATGCTGCAAGCCCATTCCAGTTTCTACATCCAGGATAGATCTTCACAGAGTTAACTCAAAGTCCTGTTTAGTTTTTTTTGGGTTTGTTTGTTTGGTTGGTTTTCTTCGGAAAAAAAAAGCGAAAGTAAAGCACGCATCCCTTTTGACAAAGACTCACATTTCAAATACTCCAAACCTATTTAATACCTTAGACTTTACCTGATTTTTGTCTCACAGGGAAGACTCTTCCCCTGGAACCTGTATCCTCATTTCTTTCCAAAAAAAGAAGAACAAAAGATAAGTTTTAACTTGGTGTTGATGCAATATTCACCCCACCCAGAACCAACTTTGAAAGCTCATGCAAAAAACATGAAGAGTAATTTTTACTTAGCTCTTGTTATGAACAATTCAGAGATAAGAAACAAGGCAAGACACGTCTCAGCTGCAAGTGTGAACATGATCTCAACACTGCAACATTTTCCTTGCCTGGCTAGAGATGGGTTGGCAGCATGAGGTATATGAAGGTAGGTTACAGGTGACAAGAATGTAAAAAGCCTATTATTAAACTAAGCAGTCTTGAAACTTCATTAGGGCCAGAGAATTCAGCCCTGGACATTGCACCTGCCTGATCATTTACTAGAAATTAACATGAAACAAATGCTGCGCATGTGAAGCTAAGTTGGAGAGGATTCAGATGCAGCTCTTCCTGCCCTCTGACTGGGCAGCGGATGGAAAGCAGGCTGTACGATGGACCACCTCCACATGCCTTCCTCTTTTGGAGAGGACTGAAGTTGTCTCCATCACAGATTTTCACCAGGTGCAGAAGACAGGTCACCGTCCAGTTGCAACTACAGAAGAGGAGTGAACTGCAGAATTGCAGCGTGTTAAAGGTGTGTTTGAGCACTGACCTATTTTTGTTCATCTGCCATGGAGAGACATGTGGAGACATTGTGGTTTGATGGATTTGATTAAAAATATGCTAATGAATAAAGAAAATTAAGTGCATCCCTTGGGCTCCTGGCAAGCTGCCAAGACAGACGCTGGGACCACCAACAGGGGGTCCTTATGCTTCAGCTTTTGCAATCCTTCGGATTCCTACTGTGGAGGATGGTGACCCAGCGGAAACAGGGCTTAAAGTTGAGTGTTTTGTGTGTCCTGCCTCAACTCCTCTCTAAACGCCACAATATTTTAAAATTTATGCCCCAGGTGCTGGAATCAGCAAGCATAAGAACACCTTTGTTTTCATTGAAAAAAAAAAAAGAAAACAACAACCCACTTCTACCATCATTGTCAAAGAAAGCAAGCTTGCAAACATAAAGCAAGTGTACTCAAAAGGCTTGGAAACAAAAAGATTGTGAAAGAGAACTCCAAGTTCATTTTCTAAAGCATCTCATTATTTCTAAACCAAATGTAGATTTGGAGGCCTGACTTATGGTTTTCAAGCTCCTGAGGCAAAGCTGCAAATGCGGCCCTCATTCCCACGCAGGAAAAGCTCTGCCTGCCCTCCTCCCTCCATGCTCTTCAGGGAGGGGAAGGGGGGGAAGGCAAATCAAAACAATTCCAACAGGCACAATGTTACCCTCTGCTCCACAACTGTTTGCTGCACCGCTGTCATCGCTCAAATGGATTTACTCAAGGTACCACATAAGAAAGCTCTAACATGGCTACAGGAATAGGTGAGTCACATTCTGCTGCTGTTCCTCAGGTAGTAAGAAGCTTTCATTAGCAAAGCCTGAAGCATCTGGGTCTCCTAGTGCTCATAATCCTTCTGTGGGTAGTTGTTCTTCCCAGAGTCTGATTCACTCTGTTGTCCTTCAGCCTTTAGAGCTGGAACAGGGCAGCTGGCTGTAGTTGGAGACACGTCTACCTGTCATCCAGTGGCACTGCCCAGCACCTCATCGGAGCACAGCCACCAGGACTGAAAGAAAGTCTCATGCTTAGTTAGGCTGTCAGAACCCAAGTGGAACTAGGAGCATTTGAAACACTAGGGGTAAAGGTGAACATCCAAGGACAAAGAGCCAAGAAGGCCTATGAAGGAGTGAAAACGGAGATCCTGGAGTCAAAGAGGTTCCTCCACACTCATGACCAGGGCACTAACTAGAAGAACATCCATATTTAAAACCAAACAGGTAGTCCACCCTGCAGGCATTTGTTCAGCAGCCTAGTAGGTTTTGGTTTTCGTAGCTCCACCTTCCAAGCAGGAAACAGTTTTAACTCCTGATCTCTAAATCCTGTCATTCTGGGCAAGGTTACTTCTGTCAAGTAATCCTGTGTCTGACCAGGACCATCTCTCTCAGGTTCTCATCAGTCTTTCAAACAGAGAAGAGCCAGACAAATTTTTAGGAGAAAAACTAGCAAGGCTATCTTGGGCAATGTTACCATGACGGTTTTCATTTAGAATCAAGAAAGAATTTGGCTACTTTTTAGATAATTACTCCTTCCCCCAGCCCACAGTTGTTTTCCTTGTTTACACACACAGAAGCATAACACTATCATTTTGTGGGGAGAATAATCATGTTATAGAGCACTCTTACCGACCACAGGTTGAGAAAGACTCATCCAAACAGCAAGCTGAGTTTGTTGTATGTGTTTTCCTTTTCAAACAAAAACAGAGTACTATTAAACAGTAGGGAGTAACTTTCCTTTTCTCTCAATACTACATGTATGCACAAGTTTGTCCTTGAATTCTGGTATTTGGCCTATGAAGCCAACACGCATAAAGCCTCTGATACCCTCAACACTAGACTTTAAAAACAAACTTTATAAACTCTGATTATATCAAAAACATGAATCTGCCTCAAAGCCAAGTAACAAAGCTCACTGAGGTGAACTTACCGTAAACTCTGGAGATTAATCAATTTTATCAAGAAGGCAAGTGCAGAGCATACAGTCCTAGTCTCACCTCAGCATTTTACCTCCAGCCCCCTTTGGAGTTACAAGGATCAAGAGGCCATTTGCTGGTATTTCCCTACTAGATCCTATTCCCACAACAAACACTAAGTATTTTGGGAGGAGGACAGACTGAGGGGCAGGAGAAAAAAAAAAAACAAACCAAAAAACCAAACAAACCCAACAAAACCCCCCCACATTTTTAAATAGGATATTCTTCCCCACCCCTCTACTCCCCCAATTAAGGCTTTATATTTCAAAGAAAACTCAGCATCTTTAGTAACCCTTAGAAACAAAATGTTTTGTGAAGCACTGCACTGTCCCATACAACAATAAGCGTTCTTTCTGGCATACAAATCAGCGCTCAGTGAGTGGAACAAACCTACAATTGCAATGCATACTGGTTTAATGCCATAGAAATCGTAAAGCCACCATCCTCATGAGAAATTTGGTGTTCTGTTGCACACTAGAATGTTTAGACAAGAATCAACATCAGCATTTGCATGCAAAAACATTAATTTAGAACAAGGTCTTCTACTGCATGAGAGAATTATACAGCAGAGCAATGAGAACAGAAGAATCTCATTAACATGGATTCCTATGTGTAATTCAGGTAGCAGATTAATAGCAGCTACTTGTATGCTCGCCTGAGCATGCTGCACAGCCCCTCTCCATGGTAGAGCTTCTAACTCTTAAAGCCACAAGATGGAGCCAACAGTTCTCAGGAAGAGGTGCCTGTACCGTCCCAGGAATCCTCAGAACATTCAGCACACAGAACCACGCTAGTCAAGTCTTCTGGTTGGGGCAGAACACAGGCAAGCAGGAAGGCTGAAGTCAACCTACGTACATGCAATCATTCTCCAGTTTCCTCCTGCTGCATCTTAAGGAAGGCTTGCTCCTCATAAGCATCCACTGAATATCTGAAGAAAAAGGTACCAGTCTGGGCTTTGGGTACAGCCATGTAACACAGCTGTGCTCAGAACCCTCTCCTGCCTCCTACACAATGCTCTTCACGCTACTCTCTGCTGCAGAATATTTCAAAAGTTACTTCGCTGGAAAAGAAAGCTACATAAACCACCATGGCATTCTGAAACACAGGGCAAACACCAGGCAAGCACCACGTAAACAAGTTTCTGTAAATTGCTGTTATCTTTGGCCAGAAGTCATCAGCTAGGGATGTTCCGCTTCCAGCTTGTGCGGCAGTGGCAGCAGAAGCTGCACCCAAAGCTTACTGTGAATCCCATTTCTCCGCCCTTCCAGATGAAGTGGATTAACAGCGCAGTGAGCCTGTCCTGAACCATCCCGCCTCACAGGCATCTCACCTTCTCTGCTGCAGTTTGTTCATTGCAAATCAACACAGAGAATGCAGTCTGGCACACTCAGACTACGGATCAGTATTTCCACACGGCATTGCCTATTCTGTTATTTAAGCCACAAGACTGACTGAAGAAAGCAGCTCTGTTATTTACACAGTTGACAGAAGCTGTCCGATCCAATTAGGTTGTGGAAAATTTAACTATGACTGACTCAAACTACTGTACCAGTTCAGGACCCAAACACATGCAGACTACTTCCAGAAAAGTGATGGGGTCCTCAGTCACCTTCTCCTCCTCCCCTCCCTTCCCACAATTTGCAATATAATCACATTACAGATTTGATACAGAGGTTAACTCCAGACACTGAACGTCAGCAGTTGCCTGGTTCAAGAATCTGGGGATTAGAGATGCTTTTAGAATGCTGCAAAAATCAATGACAAACAAATATTATGCCTGTTTTTCTTTTTATTATCAATAGTAATACAAATCAGTTGTATTAGCATGATAATGAAAAGTGACGAGTTTTATAGACATTAAAAATGTTTGTGCAAGTTAGAGACAAAGCTCTGAAGCTATGTAAGAAGAAAAAATAAGAATTTACATTGTATAGTATAGCATACATAGTTTAGAGGCAGTTTTATTAAATCTTGCAATCACAATCACTTCCTCTACACTAAACCTCTTTCTTGGTGTTAGAGATAACACCTTCCCCTCCCAGGAGGAACACCTGCCATTCCCATGAAGTGTGGATATTACAGTGAAAATCATAGCTTTTTTGTTCCTTTTCCCTCCTTCTCCCAACTACAAAGTCAACAGGAGGTGAACATCGCAACATATGCCTATAGCAATTAAAGAAAGCTTCTGTCTACATAAGCTCTGAGTTGAATTGATAAACAGTATCCTCTTTTTGAGCAAGAATTGATAGACCTGTCAGCCCCAACTATTGGGTTAATGCTCTGGAAAGCTTTAAAATAAGATCTTGATGAGCATTTAGATGCATTTCCCCCCATCTCTTACTACATTCCCGAATCTAGCTTTGTGCCTTAGACCTAAAAGTGTCCTTAATCATTATATTAGCCAGATAGGATTCAACTGGAACTTCAGATGGCTATTAACATCTTCCTGAAGTTTAATGCCCAGTAAATGTATGCATATGTCTTTCTCTTCATCAAGCCAAGTGTTCACCTCACAATTGCAGTAAAGGCATATTAGTCTGTATAGAAAACGTATGGCACAAGTCATTGAAGATATGCTTCATGATGCATCTGTACTCACCCGGAGAAATGCTCCTCTAATAAAACAACAAAAGAACCCAGAGGAGTCAAGTCTGCCTTTGCACTCCTGGAGTTCAACCTGCCTTTTCAATATAATGACATAGCCCTTGTTATAATGGGGGCTTGTCTCAGATGTTTGCTCAAACCAGGAGAACCAGAGCACTTGAATACATACCCACAGCTAAGCCACATATGGAGGATTGCATATAGCAGTAAACAGCTCCCTGACTTTAAGCCATTACACAAGAATAATATTTGAATGCTTAAGTGCAAGTGCATAGTCAAGTCCTGCATAACCTCCAGCTTCAAATATCCAGTTACTTGCCTACAGCCATGCTCCAGAAAGACTTAAGAGCACATCATATAGACTGAGAAGTCTTAGTCTTTAATTGCCCAACATGCAACAGCTGCTAGAACACATCAGCCTCAATACAGCTTTCAGCTGCCTCAGCTACACAGCATGGCTAGCAGGCAGCCACACACACCCCCCCCCTCTTGCCAAAGTTCTTGTTTGATGTTCCTGATCTGCAAGTACGCACCTAGATTAGAAGCTAAAACTCCTTTTACTCTGCTAACGGGAAGCCAGCAAGTCCAAGGGAAGCACTTCCATGTCATTCTTCATTCCCTCTGGCCAACCCATCTAACAATGTCCATTGCTGTCCAGCAAAGCACACCTGGAAGTCATGCAAGGACCCTCAAATAATATTGCCCCTATTCAGGAGGGCATGCTTTCAGGCACTTCCACCATGAGGTGGAATGAGTCCAGGGTGAGCAGTTTTATTGCCTTCCTGGGAAGTCAGAATGCTTGTTGCCCACTTATGATGTAGCCAAGTTAGCTGCCTTATTTATGATGTCTTCAGCTGTAACTGGAAAAGAAACTTAAGTTTGTCATAAGTACAGAAGGGGAATGCTGAAAGACTGCTGTACTTATTCTCCAGGCCTGGTCTTTCTGGAAAAGGTGACAAGCACAGAACACTACAGATGTGCAGTATCAAGCCATGAAGCAGCAAGCACCTTCTTCCAAGGAAGTCCACCTTAATGGTGGAGCTTTATCAGTTAAAAAGAAAATAACCTGAGTGAGAACAGCACATGGACTGTGAGAACACCAGTGGTAGACTCATTGTTCCAAGCAGAAGTTCATCTGTCCTATCAAACACTGTCAGGTACTTTCAAGAGATCAAAGGTCAAGGCATGCAAGTCTCTTGAGCCAACACAGCTAAGCTGCTCCTTATGAGCTTGGCTGCACTCATTCATACAGCAAGGAAAGCTTATTCAGTTTTGCTAGACATTTTACAGTCCACCTCAGAGGGGCTTGACCTAGATAAGCTTGTAATATGAACTCGGCTGTTGTTTATCCTTTAGGTTAAGGACTTAACCTTTAGATCTCAACTGAAACCAAGCCTAAACAAGCTGTCTTCCTTCAGAAGCAAACATCCACCTGCTGTATGCACAATATGCACTCAAAAATGGAGTTTATCCATGGGAGCTTGAGGAAGCTGTTGGAAGTGTTACAGCTCCAAGCATTCATTAGGTGCTTAGGCTTTCAATACTGGCAATACAGCTTCAGGGACAAGTTCCACAAGCCAGCACGCTCCCAGCTTCTGCTTCCAGACTGTATTGTCAAGTTGGCTTTGTAATACCAATTGCACTATTCAAAGAATTATTTCCAGGACTGGTTAAGCATTCTTTCTGCACGTACAAGATAACATTAACAAAGAAGGAATTTAACTTGACAAGAATGAAGATTACAGCACCTTTTATTTAGTACAGTTTCCCCAGTCCAATGAGTTGCCTGACAAGTTGAACTTGTTATGGAAGACAATGAGTTTGTGATAAGTCCCTGTGAAACCTCATGCTAGAGGTTCTGATATTCTACACATCTTACTTTTTTCAAAGTTCAGAGGTGGAACGCACAAGAGCAATCTAGTACACGTTAAAAATGTTTTTCTCAACCTCAAATTACAATATGAAGCACTGAACAGTATTCACTACTCCTTCACCTCAAGAAGAAACACTATTTGTTAATTTAGTGCTGCAGTTGCTTCATTTAACAGCCACAAAGCATATTCCTTTCACCAAGTAACCTTGTTTTAAGCATCCAGTTAACAAGCAAGGTACAGTCACTACTTTAAGTCTCTCTACTCCTTCAAAACAGAAGACAGACATAATTCATTGAGAGACTCCACAAATCAGAAGAGACAGTTACTTTCCAAAACAGTGAGAGAAATGGGTTTTGGCAATTGCACTTAAACTGCATCAGAAAGCTCAGCTCAATCAGCTGACAAGAGGACCTGCTAAGTACTGACTTCTCCATTTCTAGGCTGGTTTTTGTTGATCAGTATGTGACCACCATTACATAACTGACAGCAAAACTCAACATGCATCCCCATGTGCTAGGTTGCTGTGCATTAGAAACAGTACATATAAAATTAACAGTGAGTAACAGATGTGGCAACTGCTTGACTCCATTTGCTTTTTGACACCATATAACTCACCAGCCAGCTAATCATTAAGAGGTAGCATGTGTGCCTCGCCTATTCCAAGTCAAGACTGTGTGATGTGACCCATCCTTACCCAAAGTTTTCATCTTCAGCAAGACAAGAGACAGATGCAGATTTTCCCGCTTTCCACCATGATCACAAGTGTTCCAATATAAACAAAAATGATGAAATCACTTTGATTTTCACTACTCCAGTACCAGGGAGGGGAAGAACGATAGATGTAGCATGAATGTAATGGATTCTAGCCACAATGCATGGAAGAAACCCAGGGCAGCATTTCAAGAAGACGGTGACAACATTATTCCTTTTGAAGAAAGGCTTAGTCATTTTCTCACCCTATACCACTAATTTAAGGATGAGAAAAGAGACCAGTGGGGAATGCATCTAGCCAGTATTTAAACAAGTTTTTGCATTGCCTAAATAAGTCTGAATTGAGTCCACAGGCTTGATTCATGAATGCTGTATTGACTAAACAGGACACGGAAGAAAGTTTGAGTTGCCTTTTAAGTGTCAGTTGCTAATTCTTACAGAGTGTAGGGAAGAAGCCAGAAGATTTCATCGTAAGAAATATCAGTAACAACTAACAGAAGACAAAGACTCAAACCCTTTACCAGATGTCCTCTAGTTTTTTTTAAAGTTTGCAACATCAAGGAGGGTGGCAACAGTGGGGAAAAATAGTTTGAGCCTGAACATCTGGGCTTGTTAAGGCTAATAAAGGTTCAACAGAAACATTCAGAGAAGCATTTGAGGAAACTAGGAAATTAATATTAAAGTATTTTGTATAACCAAGCAGAAGGATTGTAGTTCTGAAACTGTTTCTACTTTTGAAAGAGACTGGGAAGACAGAGCCCATTTCAGTCAAAGTAGGCATAGGTTTTGTTGGATACCAGAAATGGTTTCTAAGTTCTGTTTTCACATTTTGAAGGTGTGATACGCAAAGCAAAAGATAAAGGAGTCAATACAGACTTCCTTTCATGAATCCAGCCCTGTATCCTTAGTGGTATCTTATCCATGCCACCTGTAGATAGATATTTACAGTTCCCAGACATCACAGTAAACAACATCTTTCTTTAAAGCTTTTCTTGTTCTTGCCACTTTTCTTGCCATTCTTGTCTTTGTTTTCTGACATTTTCTTTGCTCTGATTTCTCTCATTAAATCAAAGAATACCTAGGAGGGAAAAAGAAAGACAGATTAAACAAGATTGGCCACCAGAAAGAAGATAACTACTGTATTCAGCAGCAAATAATGTAGCACCACATTGTACCTAATACAGCAGAAGTGAGCCTAGACAGATCCCAGTGACAAAGTCAACACCAGAATTATGCCAAGTGGCGGTGAGAAATAGCACAACCCTACCTGGCCATCAAGTCATTCAACAGCCCCATTTTAAGAGTTTTACTGAGTATCAGTAGTGCATAAAACTAGCATTCAGAGCTCATGAGAACATTCGTCTGTGCCTAGTAAACATTTCCAGGCAAATCACTCCTGTTAACTATGCACGACATTTAGTCCTGTCCTTTCCATGCAGTTACAAGAACACCCTTGCTCAGTAGTATTCTGCCTGATTTACAATTAAAAACTGCAGCATTCAAGTGACAGGCACAAAAATTTCTCGGACTATGTCATAAGAAAGACTATGGCAGAAGTCATTACTCTGTTTTCTTCAAAATTCTAGTTGATTTTACCCTCTATGTCTGATGTCTAGGTACATACCACTTAAGATGCAACAGCTATTTTACTGTAGCATTACTGAGAAAAATTTTTAGCATTACAGAACAAGAGCTTAGTGTCACTCTGAAGAGCTAGACTAAGCTGGTAACTACACAAGTCTTTGATACTTGGAAGCAAGACCATACTACCGATCAGAAATAGAATAGCTACAATTCAAAACTCTTAAGGTTTTTTATACCGCTATAGTGTCAACGCACAATCACGACAACAGCTGATAGCTTGTCCAAACACACAGAGGATAACCAGTATCTCACTAGCTAGCTAGACAAGACCTATGAGAGCAAGTCTAGAACACCATGCTAGTACATTCCAGACAGCTACACTCCTGTTAAACTAGCTTTCTGATCGGTTGGGATTAAGTATAAAACAGGCTAGGCATTTGCTAGTTACATGGGACCACTCGTAGGCAAAAGCAAGTCTAGGTACTCATGCTTTACTACATCACCCGGTTTATGCATCTGACAGTAACTTTCTAGTAACATTCTGCAAGTCAGGATAGTTCTTTACCAAATTTAAGTTATACCATGTCCCTTAAAGCCAGATCTCAATAAGAGAGTTTCAGATACATTGTTTTAACTAATAATAAGATAGAGTTCCTACTAGGTAATTTAAACCAACAACATTTCCATCAGTAAAATAGAGACTAGAACAGGAAGCTGTCTAGAAGAACTTGCAGTACAGCTAGTTGCAAATGTTCATTGTCCAAAGTGAAAACTGCTTACATTTGTAATCTTTAAACAAGTGTAGATTACCAAGCCCCGCCTCTGAACTCCCTAAGGGGGCCAACAGTAATTTCAGATCACTTTCTGTGTATTGAAGTAAAGAGGCACCATCTTCTTCAAGAAACCCCAACTACACAGAGTTAAGGGAAAGCATAAAACTGATTTTTCCATACTACTGTGCAAACACTCCATAGTCATAATTCAGCCCTCTTCCAGCATAACCCACCACCACCATTCATGCAAGAAGCCAGCAACAGAAACATGCTGAGAATGACTGTCCTAGACCAGCATGGACAAGTCAAAGCAAGACAGGGACATAGCAAAAATTTAAGTCAAAGTAGTCTTGGCATAAAACAAGAATTAAATCTTTAATATTAGCCACACCATATGTAGCTTTGCAGGCAAGGGAGAACAATTTGTAAGCATCTATACCTTGCTCTCTATTGCTGTTATAACAACAGGACAGACTATAAACAAAATCAGGGAATCCTTAAACCTTTTTACCCAGTGTACTATTAGAAGACTACTGGTTGAGGTACAAACAGTTAAAAAGACAACAGCATTAACTCTGTACCCGGCCTCTCACTCCTCTAAGCTAGATATTTGCTTAAGTGTATACCTTCCAGTGAGTTCATTCACTTTTTTAAATACTCTAGGTTTTCAGAAGCCCAACTGGGGATTTTGTCCCTGCAAGAGTCAAGAAAGTCACTCAGCTGCTAAACAAGCAATTATTTAATTGAGTTGGTGTCATTTGTCTTACCTTATCTACATTTGCTCTAGTTTTGGCAGAGGTTTCTACATACTGCACGCCCCACTCCTCTGCTTTACTTCTAGCCTCTTCTACAGGCACTTGTCTGCGCTCTTCCAAGTCAGATTTGTTTCCCACTACTAGTAAAGGGATTTTATCCTCTTCAGCCTTCACACGCAGAATCTGTTCCCTAATGCATCAGGTATTCAAAAATAAAAATATTTGTATTAGTAGCAACAAAAAACCTCACCCTTACCAGGAGTGGATCAAGCGGTCTGCACATTACTACTGTTTACAATAGTACATTTCCCAACAGTTGAACACACACTTCAAAATTATTCCAGGTTTAACATAATAATGCTATGGGCTCTAAAAACCTCACACTTCCATGAAGGCAGTTTTGCTATGTAGTTAGTAAATTTACTAACTAGGCTTTAATAAAGAAGCGTATGGCAGAAGAGCAACTCACAACAGAAGTTCAAGTATGAAGGTGGAAAAGAGTACACATGCCATACTTGCCAAGTTCCACCTTGGCATTAGGTCACCATCTTCAACGTCCAGTCTACATCACATCTCAATGTAGGTCTGGGCAAGATCATGGTTTGCCAAGGCAGTAGGCTGGGAACAACCTAAGTAGCTGGCAGAAATAATTCTTAATGGCTACCTAAACTTTACACACAGGAAAGAGTTACGAAATAGTGCTGAACTAAAATGCTAGCAACCTTCCTCCTTCACAGACTCCAAGAAAATATTTGAACCTTTGGAATTAGCCTAGTTATCCTTTCTCATTCTAAAAAGACCTATCAGCCTCCAGGGAAGGCAACAGAGCGATGCTGCATGTCAGCCTCAAAGTCTGTGCTATTATTGGAGTAAAACACAGGTTGAAGCCAGACTGACACACATGCTGCTGTCCATCGAGGACACCAGAAGAACTGTACCAGTCTACGGTTATTTTTAGATTGCTTCACTTTGTTACGAACAAGAGACAAACTAGGCATGACCATAGTGAGATGAGGGGCTGTAGAATCAAGTTACCACACTGCTTCAGATGCCTGCACTTCCCATCTATAAAATAACTGAATGTATGTACATGGGAATCTAAAATAATGCTAACACTAAAGCAGGCAGTCTGCTGTTGCATTCAACTGTACCCTCACACATTTTCAGATTACAGAGGCACCAAAAGCAAACACTGGATGCACAGTATCAGCAGGAGAGCTAGGGCTTAAAGACAAGCCCCTAGTTCATTCAGCATTCAACTTTTTCACAGTTTAAGAATTCTGGACAGTAAGAGGATCAGTAATACCAATCCACAGTTTAGCCTGTGATGCTGGTGACTCACACTATCCACCCTCCCTTCCTTGCTAGGGAAGATTTTTCCAAGGAGCTGGTTCTGGTATGTCAGCCTAAATATTCCATTTAACTAATTTCAATGGTTCAGAAGTAAACAAATAGTGAAAAGTAGGAGATTCTCCATCTCAAAGCTTTTAGGTCCTTCTTGCTCATCTTCAGGGCTAGCATTGCTTTTTCATTCCTTTGTTGTCCTGGAATCTTGAACGAACAAACAGTTAACCTAGTCACAGAAGTCTGACAAAAACACCAACTGCCAAGATAAACACTCTACTCCTTTTCATCCAAAGCCTCAAGCCTTGGGCTTAACCTTTTATTTCACTTAAGCACACAAACCAAAACCCAGGCTGGGTATGGTATCTGACTTTTTCTACTAGGAACAGTCTGAGTTTTGCAGTTCTACAACAGTTCAGCTGTTTAGCTTCTTTCACTGCCCCAGTTAGAGCAAACTGTGCAGAACAGCTCTGCTTGTGTGCCCCACAGCTGCCAGCCTTCTGAAGTCTAGCAAAGTCACAGAAGTATTATGTGAAAAAGGAGCAGTATTTTTATACCTCTTGGGAGATTATGTAGTCTCCTACTACTGTTGGAACAGTATAATACCTTAAAAACCTGGACCCAAGTCCTAGAGTCCAAGGAGAGTTTGCCAGAGCTTTAAGAAAATTCCCAGAAATAGGTGTCCACCTCAGCACCAGCACTTGCATTACCATTACCTATTAACCTTATACCGCTGAAGCAAAGTGAACATAAGTCAGGCTGATAAAACCAGACTGTACTTCAAGTTGCACATCTGTCCCAGGGAATCCCTGGATTATCTTCTACACCAAAGCAACAGCTAGTATTGAATAGTGTTAGAACACTTGCTCTGAAGAACCTGGCTACGTGAGTTCTGAGATCAGAACAATGGTTTAAACCCCTTATTTTTCTTTCACACTACAAGAAGAGTTTCTGTGCTCGGTCTAGTGCTGATTTTTACATTAGGACTGCTAATACAAGAACAAAAAATTGAAGCATTTACTACTACTGTGCGTCTTTCTAGGAATACATCTGCCTACAATAGTACTGCTTGGCTGCCAGTTGTTCTTTGGCACCAATCCATACCTGAGAGTGGAGGCTAATCCTTCCTTTCCTTAGAGCACCTGCTTCTAGCAGTAAGCAATACAGTGTCTGAAACGTGGCCAAAGGGCAGACTTAATTCCAGAAGTACTGCTCAAAGATAATTAAACTTCACATCCACAAACACTGAAAAAAAGGCTTGAATATGCATGATTTAGTTGTCCAAGAATCTGTTACTTGCCTGAAGTTGCTGCTAGCATGATGCCCTCACAAGTTGAGGGCATGAAGACAACTAGAGCCAGAGGCTGGATACTGTGACATAAGTTACCAGTTACTAGGAGTAAAATGGTTGGGTTGCCCCTTTTATTAACCAAATGGTAACAGACAAAGGATAAAGAGC
>JAVSBS010019606.1:0-13656 GCA_033124195.1 Coracias cyanogaster | reverse complement strand
TCAAAGCCAGGGTGGATGGGGCCTTGAGCAACCTGGTCTAGTGGGAGGTGTCCCTGCCCATGGCAGGGGGGTAGGAACTAGATGATCTTTGAAGTCTCTTCTAACCCAAACTGTTCTCTTATTCTATGTACAGTTCAATGGATGCATAGTAACCTTCTCTACTTTTTAGCTCTACCTCCAAGGAGAAAACTCATGCTTTTCTCTTCCTAGTCACACAAATGGAGCTGGCTCAGATGAAGCCCATCAGAATAGGGTTTTGTTGACTCAAGATTATTCACTTAGCAGATTTCCATTGGAGCTACTCACAAATCTGGGAATTGCTGGGTTAGTGTTTATAAAAGATAGAAAAATTGGCAGCAGAAGGAATTCTTGAAAAAGCAAATTAAAGGAAAAAAGCAGGTGTGAAATAAATTATTTGCAGTGTTTTCCTTTCTGAGCTAGCAGAGAATGTAAGGGTATTTCCTGGGGAGAAGAATGTCACATTTAGAGGTGGCCTTCCTTTGCTAATAGAGAGGTGAAAATCCCTAACAGTTAAACATTTCCAGCTCAAACATGCCCATTACTGGCAGAAGAGGCCCTGTGAAGAGTATTTGCTGGTCCTTTGGGCCCTCAGTTCAGTTTCCACATACATTTAATCTGCCGCAAAGAACAAAGTTGCAGTACAAATGATCAAGGAAGTTTTAGCAGATCATGTTATTGTTTTGCATGTGCCTGAGTAATTCCTGCAAAGAAGGAAACATGAACTAATATAACATATTTAGCACACAGTTCAGAGAATGCTGTGGTTGTTGCCAGAGGAGATCTCTGCTCATAAACCTGTCTATTGGATTTTTCATGTGAGAAAAGCTTTTCTAGGTGGCAACTCAGTTCAGCACCCTGCCCTGTCAGCATCACTTTGAGAGCAGCTGAGCTGTGGTGAGACCTGGGGAACAGAGCCTTCCCCACTGTTCTTAAGGCATCTGGAAGATCTTCATGCTACAACAGGAGCTTCGGGTCCGAAAGGATAGAGCTGATGCAAAACTTCTGGAGGGAAGGGGTCACCAACATACAAAATGAAAACAGATCATTGGATCTCTATCACCTCCCAAGTCTGAAGGATGAGGTCAGGGCACAGCCTTTTGGCAGACTCTTGGAGTCTGGTAGACCCTTAGATATTTGCTGTATCTCTTCATCCCGTACCATGCAAGCAGAAACTTTTTTTTTTTTTTTCTGTCATTATAACAACATTCAGCTTAAAACTGGCTTCAGGACCTGGAGGAAGAGATGCAAGAAGGTTCTTTGGGTGTCTCCCAGATATAGCTGATATGCTTATTCGAAGAGAGTAGACACATATCTGAAGAAGGGGCTCAGACCTTTTGGCTTTCACTGCTGCAGACAGCTGCTCTTCCTGGTGGGCTTCGACAAGTCTACCTCAGCTTAGTTTCAAGCCTAATTTGCAAAGAAAGGACAAATACTTACTGTTTTCCTCAATGAGGAGATTCTGTATGTTCCTAGATCCCTCATGTCTTGCAGCAGGTCTGGCTTTGTTAGTGTTATTATTTATTAGTCTCAAGAGATAGCCTTACACAACCTGGAATGACACTGCTTGAGAAATGTCTCCTACATGAGGTCTCCAGCACTTCTGACTCTTTTCTGAGCGAAAAGCATTATGAGAGCAATTTTCCTCTCAGACCTGGAACATGTAACCTCTGGTGTGAGCCTGCCTTGCATTGTGGATGTGACCATGTGTGCCTGTGTGCGTGCAGGGGAGCAACGCCCTCAAAACTTCCAAAGTTGAGGTCTGCATTGAGAGTATGGAAGTCTCTTACTGAAAATCACTCTTGCAATTTTAATGTGTTCAGCAGAGCGCAGCACAGACTGCAATGCTTCTGTCCTGGTCTGGGTGTCTTTCTGACTGAAGTGCTTTGAGAGCTGAACTTCTGATTGTGCCCATCACAGAAAGCTCATCATCCAAGTGATGAGGGCTGGAGCTGAATGGTGATGGAGCTGCGCAGTGTTGATATTTGGAGGTTGGACTAATTCAGATTCCAGGTTTCAAACACTGGGTGTGGAATGTGCAAGATAGTTTTTAATCAGCCTTCAGTCCATTGTATTTCTCTCATTAATCCTTCAGTGCAAGTAACCTTTGCAGTAGGTGAACTTTTTCCTTTTCCCCTTGTCACACATCTAGGTCCCAGTTCATGCCCGTTCTAATTATTAGTGAAATACAGCATCTTTATGATGCCCTGGTAGTCCAGAGACTCCAGTCTGGGGCAGGAAATTCCCATCATTAAGGGTTTGCTGAGCTCTCTCTCTCCAGAAAATGACATTTACTAATTACATCATTTTGATATATATGATACCCAAACCAAACATGTTATAAATTAGCAAAAGCTCATTTGTTTCATGAAAAGTATTGTTCTTCTTTTATTCAATGACCTTTTTGTTCCTCTACATCCTGGACCAATCAAGTGCCGGTGCAGTCGCTGACTTCTGAGCACAGACAATAGCTTATTCCGTCTATTCTGTTCAGATGACTGTAGGACTAGGCAGTCACTTTGTCATGTGGAGACTGGAGGTTGTATAAAACCATTTTTCCCACCATTTAAAGAGAGTCTGAATCCTGAGAGGAAAACCCTGTCATAATAATAATAATAATCCAGAAGCTAGAGCCCATTGAAGTTTTCTCAGCTTTATGATTTGGGTGGGGTTGGAATGCAGCCCTCCCCAGCCAAGGCTCACTTGACTTGAGAGCCATAGCATGGATTGGCTTTCTCTACGTTTCTAGCACCAAGCTGCGTTTTTTTTTCCAATGAGCTTTATATGCAGTTTCCACAGCGAAGCTCCAGCACTTGCAAATGTAGCAGGTCCAGGGGCTAACTGGTGCGAGCCTGTTGCTTCTTCCTCAAAACCTTGCAGGACAGGGAGCGCCGTTCTCCTGTGCACTTGGCGAGCAGCCCAGCATGACAGTCCTGGGCTGGACTGGATGCCTTCTGAGCGGCTGTCATGCAAACACACAATCATCATCGGCCACCTTCTCAACGCTGCAGCGCCTGTTGCATGTTACTGAGGCACGGCAGAGGGCTTTGCTCCAGATAAAGCATCCCATGGGAAATTCCTCTGGGAAGGTGCCGGGATGGGGGGTGGAAGGAGCAAGGTGATGGGGGAGCTGCCACTGTAGCTAAGTCCTCATGTGCCTTCTGTGAGTGGTTTCAGTGACCACCACCCTCAGACTGGGGCAGGGGAGGTGTGCTGGGGAAATGCGAGTGGATGATGGCAAGGGCCACCGCTGTGCCAAGAGGCTCTGCCTGGCAGCGTTTCGTACCATCCTTGCACCCAGGCACCTCTTCCATGAGATCCTTGTGGCCAGCTAGAGAGGAGCAATGTCCAGTGAGACCTCTTGGGCGAGGTCAGAGCTTGTGGCCACCCCATACCTGCAGCCCCTGCAGTCCCAGCCCCCCACAGCAGCCCCTCGCTGTGCCACAGGGTCCTAGGGAGCAGGCAGGGACAGAGTGAGGAGGGAGCAGAGGCAGGAGGAGGACTAAGACCTCTGTAAATCCCAGGATCGGCAGCAGCTCTCCAGTGCCACCGGTATTGACAGGAGAAGCGCCAAGACACAAACTGAGAGGCATTACATGTGTGTGGTGGGGCTGGGAGAGGGCTGAGAGACCTCATTAGCATCATTCATATATTTCTGAGTGGTCATTTCATACCCTTCTTCTTCCTACCAGCCCTTTTGGAAGCCAGCGTGTACCATTCACAAGTGTTTATCTTCCAGCTTTAAAGACAGACGTCAGAATATTTCCCTCCTTATTCATGCTCCATCTTTTCTCACAGCCCGATTATTCATGACATCACCAGCTTTTCCTCCTCAGCCTCAGACACGGTGTTTCTGTGGCTACAGTTTCCTGGACAAGAGTTTCCAGTTTGCATTGTTGCAGGGGTGGGGAGGGGTGTTGAACAGGAGGGAAAAAAAAATCTAAAAGGTTGTTTCGTGTGGAAACGTTAAATGAGAAATGCAGCCATGGAAAACTCAGATGCACGCACACACACACGTGGAGCAACAACAACAACAACCACCAAGGTTATTATAATTAATTTAAAATCTGTTTAGAAAAGGGTTCCTTTTATGTTGGACGGGCTCTTTAAGCTGCTCAAGAAGTATGAAAAACAGGAAATCAAACTGCCTCATTAGGAATTGACTCTGCTCAGTAATTAGAGGCTAGAAAACAAAACAAGGAAAAGCAGGTGGTGAGTGAGCTCCAAGCAGGCAGCTATTGTATCATTTCAATGTTCTGTGGGCTAACAACCTTTTGGGTTTGTTTCTTTTTTTTGGGAAAAGTGTTACTTCCATGGAGAAATGATTACAAGAATCATCCAAAGTTTAATGGGAAAGTGCTGCTTGCTCAAACTCAATACTAAGGCTGCTAGTTTGCCCCAGCCTGGGGTTTAATTCATAATTAGGCGGTATTTTGCTGCGTTTAAAAAGACAACTCTGTTCTCCAGCATCGACTGCTCTCCTGCGAAAATCATGTTAAATGTAATTACCGAGCGATACCATATTTTGCTGATACAATCAAATGAGATAGCCCTAGACATTAATATCAATTATATTTTCTAACAATAACCTTTGCTGAGCAAAGGCTGCCAGCGATTTCCAGCAAATATCTGTTTACATTTCACTCATGCTGGAGGAAGGGTTTGCCTGCTGCAGGCCTGTGAGCCTTCAGTTTTGCAGGAATGTGTTTTTTGCAGAACGCTCACTTCCAAATGCCACCCACAATTATTTGCCAAAACTGTATTTGAGTGGGGTGAGCAATAGTCACGCCAGGGGTGGGTGCCTGCTCTGCCCCTTGGTGATGGTCGTGGGGCTTTCTGACTCATTTCACCGCACCCAGGGAAGACACACATTGCAAAAGGCAAACACCTGCGGGGAGCAGAGATAGCTCTTTACCGATCCATAAAATAGGTCTGTAAATAAATCAAATCTTTTCCCAAGAATTAAGGTAGATGGATGCAAAAGATCTAAGAAAAACAACACAAACATCATCTTTTTTTGTGTGTGTGTGGGGAATAACGATGAAGGAAATGGCTTTCTTCGCATGGCTCTCTCGTGGGCAGAAAATAGAAGCTACTTTTGTCATACGCAGTTTTTTTTTCAGTGGGAATTTTAGTCCAGGTCTCTAAAAACAACAAATACCAACCGATGATAAAGCAGGAGTATTTACTTACTGTTTACTGCTGACATCCTGTCAGGATGTGGTGGCGGCCGAGTGAGTGCATTTCGGCTTAAGATGGGCCTGGTGACTTTGCAGGATGAAGCCCTTGGTTGCGAACGTTGAGACACCAGAGCCAGGCGATTTATCTCCTTGCCATCCAGGTGATCCGCAGCTCTGTGGTGGCATGTCTCTGCGGGCTGTAGCCAGGGGAGAGGGCAATGCTTCCCACGGCGTCTGAAACCAAGGGTTATGGTGCGACCCAGGTCTGCAGGAGGCAAGCTGAGAGCCAGATGCAATCAAAGCAGCTTCCCTGGTGCAAACAGGGTGTCAGAAAGATTAAAAATCAGCCTTCCTGTGGCTGAGCCAAGCCACGGGGCCAGGGATGAGCCACAATCGGCACCAGCCTGGCTTACACTGAGGGTGGCACCGCGGGAGGGACTGCGGCCGCTGAGGATGTTTGTGGCTTCTGGCAGGTTTTTTATTCTATAACAAAACTCAGGTGGACAGGGGGAAGTGTGTGCTGGGTGTTCAGGTTTAGGTGGTGAGGAGTTGCCAGCCTGCTCCTTGCAGGGATGGTGTAAGCATGGCCATGCCCTGCCACTGCCCTGGGTAGGTAGGCTTGGGGCAGCTTTGTGCTCCATGAGCCATGGCCAAGGGCAGGATACATGTCCCAGGGCTACAAAATCAAATTTTAAAAAAAATTTCTATCCATTGTTATTAATAATAACTCCTTAAATCACTTATTCCTTCAGGCAAAGGCTTCCAGCAGCTAGGAGGGGACATGGCTGAGCCTCCACAGTTAAGAAGGCATCTCCCTGTAGCTTGTTGCTTTGGTGCAGTGAGTGCATGGCCCTTTTCCATACACAAATTCTCAGCTTTAGGCTGCTCCCTGCCCTGGAAAGGCTGCTTAGGGAGGGAGAGGCTAGAGAGGGAACGGAGCGGTTCACAACCAGCCCGGAGCTGCCCTGGGCTGCATGGCTCTGCCCATGACCTGCCTTGGGAGGGAGCTCCGTGCCGACCAGCTTTTCAAATAAAACCCTGGGCTGCATTTCTGTTCTGAAGACAGTTTTCTTGTAAAATGTGGTAAGGGCAAGTCCTCTGGTTTGCATGCATGGAGGTCCCTGGAAGATAGCATTAGCACTGTATGCAGCAAGGACATGCTGTATATTGCTTGATTTATCCATTAAAGAGTTTCTTGCTCCTGGCCAGCAGACTGACATGATGGATCGGTCCTTTGGTGGAACACTAACAGTGCTGTGTCTGGTGGAGGAGGAGAGGTGTGGGAGTGTCACCTTGCCAAAGGGTGCAGGTGAGTATTAGGGAAGCTCCCAGATGCCCATGTGCTGCACGCCTAGATGGGAAATTTGCCCCTTTCACCCAGTGGCTGCCTTGGAGACTGGCTCTGGGCTGCCAGGAACCACCCTGCTGAACAAAGGGACCTTGAGCTGGGAAGGAACATCAGATACGCTGAAAGCACCGCAGATTGCCAACCTTCCCTTGGCAGAATGGCCCCAGAAATTGTGGATGTGGATACGACTGTGCTTTTCTCTCCCATTGCCCTCTTCAAGTGTTCCCTTTGGTCACAGGCTTGCATTTCTTTCTGGTTGTGATACATGCATTTGCTAAAGGCTAGAGGTTTCCTTACTGGCAAGTTGAACCCTGTTCCTAGATCTGTTGACATTTACTATAAGTGCTTGAGCAGTAATCCATGAATATATGTTGACATTTCTAAATCAATTTGCTTTGGCTAGTACTATACCTGTCTAGGGATTACTCTTTGCAAACATTCAGTGGACTGACTTCTGCCGTAAATATTCACAGCAAGTGTCTTTCAGCATTTCAGAGACCACATTAGAAACCAGCTCATAAATGTGTGAGGGTGGTAACTACCTCTGAGTGTATTTATTAGGGAGCAGACATAATTTCATGGCTTAATTGCCTTATTGCAAGCAACCATGTTGTTTAAAATTGGGTTAACTGTAACAGGTGAGGCCTTCAAACCCTACGTTGCTATGCTTAACCTACATGGCCAAACATTAGAAACTTCATAAATCGATGGCACAAGTGAACCTGTGGAAATCATAAATAACTTTAAACGGCAACAACAAGCTCCAAATACATCAAATGTGAGTAATTTGCTGGAATCCAGAAGTTCTTAGCAGGCACAGCTAATGATTTCCTGTGGTTTCACAGCACGGTGGCCGAGAGAGGGACATGGGGGGGACGCCACACCGCCTCCCGTATTGTTTTAATCAGGCTCTTGTAGGTAGAATTTGTGAACTCATGAGAATGAAAGTTCCCCAGCCCTGGCGGGGATCCAGGCAGAGTTTGGGCAGACATTGTTCAAACTTCCCCATGAATCTCCAGGGGCTGATTTACCACGGGATGAATGGGGTCCCCAAGCTAGCATGGCCCAGCATTGCCCACATCTCTCAGTCGCAGAGCCGGGGAGTGGCTGGGCTGCCTGTCATTGCGGCTCTGTCTCCTTCCATCCCTCCCTTCTGTGAGAGGAGGAGGTACCGCTCCCTCCTGCAAACCAAAGCAGCCTCACTCCTGATTTGCATCAGGCTTGCTATTTCTGTCCTGGGAACCCCAAAGTTGCTGGATTAGGTTCTTTCGTTGTTTTTACGCATGTCCCTTCGGGGCCGAGCTGAGCTGTTAAAAATAAGGCACTAGAAAGACAAATGGTTTCCGGGGGAGGGAAGGGAAAAGGGAAGAGGCTTAGGACAGCTGTAAAATGCTGCAAGGTTAAATAAAACATTCAACTGCTTATGTATTTCTTCCTCATGTTCCTGAAACCACTAATGACCTGAAGAAGCTGGAGGAATCATTCTGCTTGCTGCGTGTGTTTTGTTTTTTTTTAAAAACTTGTTACACAAAACATTGTTTTTTCAATTTCAGGAAGTCTCTTGATGCCCTTTGGTTGATTTTGTTTTGCTTGTTATCTGGACAACTAATATTTTTTCCTGTTAGGGGGAAAAAAAGATTTTCCCAAGCAGATTAAAGATGTTTTTTAAGTGTATGAATGGTGACATGGTTCACTTTCATTGCTTTGTTTATTTTTAATAATGAAAAACACCTTAATTTATCGTAGCAAGACATCCAGCCTGGAGTAAACCTTGAATTGAATTTTCACTTGTTGTTTCTGATTTGTTTGTGGCTTCTTATCTAATGGAATGCTGTGAGTGTTTTCTCATGCTTTTCTGGAGCCGTGGCATGTGATAGAGTTTTCTTCACAGTACGTCGATGTCCGCTGGAAAACGGCAGCCACATTTGCGAGAGGCGCTGGCTTTCTTCAGCAGTTTTGAAGCGACTTGTTTATTCTAAACCTGTTGTAATTAGCTCTAAGAAGGTAGCTCCATCCAGCCCCCACATTCGGAAGATTGTTTGAAGCGACCTCAGTTCTGTTTTCAAAAGAATAAGAAAAAAACAGACTCTGTGAGTGAGGCACAGGCCTGTAAAAGGGCAGCTGAGGTGCAGCTAACCAGGCTCATTTTGGGGAATGAGGACCCCCAGTACCCTGTCCTCTTCTCCTTCACAGCTGAGGCCGCTACTCAGTGCTTTGCAGAGGCATCAACACTCTCGGTGCCTTGAGGCTGGTGGTCTATTTGGCACCTATGTGGATGTGAGTAAGGTAAGGGGAAATCACGTTGCTGGGCTTTAAAGGAGAAAGGCCAGAATCATTAAGGGGATAGGAGGGGGAGAAAAAAAGTAGAAATTGTATATTCTGAGCATAAAACCCAGAAGCTATGCTGTGCACCACCAGTGAATGGCTGCCAGAGGTGCCTACTAGCATGTGGGGCAGACCCATGGGGATGTCCCTCCAAGCTCTGAAGCCACCACCTCTCCCAGCCTCTGGGGCCACCTGGGCAGTCTGGACCCTGCACAGGTGTCCACCACCCCTGGGTAAGCCCAGGCGCCTCTAGCAAGCACGATGGCCACTGCTTGACAAACGGCCGCAGAGCTCTGTACTGTCAAGGTGGGTAGGCAGCAAGCTCCAAGCACAAAAAACGTTCTCATTTGTCCACTTACCCACTGGCCCGGAGGAAACCACTGGGGCTGTCCTGCCCACTAACAGCACAGAGGAAGCATGGCCAAGATATTTTTCTTGGCGCTGGGGCCTCCGGCATTAGAGGCTTGCACGTGCCGCCTGACCCCAGCGAGCTGCCTCCTCCAGCGGCCACAGCTTGTTTCCTCCGGCTGCGAAGGGGAGGCCCTGCTGCTCCCGCATGCCGATGATGATGGCTTTGGGATTGGATGCACGTGGGTCATTCTCAGCTGAATAACAGCATTATCCTTCCCAAACTGCACTGCTCCTGTCCCTGTTCCCTGGAGTCACCAGTTCTTACGTCCTTCACACAGTTTCAAGAACTTGTGCAAATAATAACTCGAACTCGAACTCGTACTAAGGATCAAAAGTACAGAGAAGATGAGACAATGACATCTTCTCCAGTGCTTCTGGAGAGAAACACTCCCTCTCCTTCTCTAGCTTCTCTGAGTTATTTTCCAAAGCTCCAGTAGATATTTACATCGTAGTCACTGTTGCAGTGATCTGCGTTTTCTTAAGCCAGCCTATATGCATGAGGCAGGTTAATTCATACTGCCCATTTCAAGTGTCCTGTAGACAGAAGGCACATTTGAGAAGCAAATGTAAATGAATTTCTTTGCAGAGCTTACAAGAGACGGGTTTCCAAAATGAAAGCTTGCCTCGCTTTGTGAAATGCTTGAAAGCAGAATGCAGCTTTTACCTTTCCTGATAACAAAACCGGCCATGCAACTCGAGCAGGTGCTTTCAAGGAAGAAAAACAAAATCTGTAAGCAGGATTATGGCACAATTTCAGCAGTAACTAAAAGGATCTGGGCCTGGTGGTGAGAACAGCTGCACCTAGAGACCTCTTGGACAAACAGCTGGACCAGACCCAAAGGAGGGCTGTAATTGCCACATTATTACATTAGCCACCAAAACACACAAGTTGTTGTGCACAATCGCTTTTCCAAATGATGGTGGTATAGCTGCCACTATTTTTATAAGTTCTTATTGCAGCAGTCATGGAGAAGTCCCAGTCAAGACTGGAAACTAGGGTATTAATTTTTGCACAAATGTGGGGAAAAGCATTAACAGAAGGGAATTATGGAAAATGAAGAGGGGCAAATATCAAAATCACGCTGTGCCTGTTTGTGTGCACAGCCACATGCTGTCCTTGCACAAGTAACACTGTCAGAAGGAAACACCTTTCTGGGAAGAGAGGCCAAGTGGAAGATCCAGCTGGTGGCTGTGCCCAGGCCCTGTGGGTACCACTGGGCTGTGAGAGCCCTGACCAGCCTCACCTGGGGCTTCCCCACACCCATGGGCCCAGGGCCTCTATTTAAGCTCAGCTCAGGTCCCTCCACCTCTTAACCTCTCAGCCTCTTAACCTTCTTGTCTTAACCTCAGTGTCAAATGCATTCGGAAGCTCATTGCCCTGTTTTCTACTGCTGACTCATCCAGCCTTTCATTTATTTGACCCTGTGGCAAGTGTGGGAAAAAGCTGAGAAGGGAGTGATGGAGCTTGGGTGGATGGGGGAGAGGGATGGAGAGGATGTGAAGGACACGTCCCAAGTGGCAAACACATCCCCAGGGTCTCGCTGCTAATATAAGCGGTTAATTAGCAGATTTGTTCTACAGCACTACTCATCCTCAGAAAAATGGACCCCTCATTTAGCAACAGGAGAACAAAGGTTGAGGGAGGTATGGCCAGCACTTGTGGCACATAAAAATCAGAAAGGAAACAAAAAAGTTTTTGATGAGGTTTAAATGTGGGCCTTGTAACAGTGCTGGGAAATGATGAAACATCCTAGGCATCCATCATTACCCTGATTTCAAGACAATAGGTCTGAGGGCCCACTTGGTGCAGGGCTAGGTCAGACTTTCCTGCCAACCTTGCAGCCGCAGTGAGCTATGAGCCCAAGTTTCTCCTTGCCAGGGGCACAAGAGGAAGCACTGGGGTGATGCAGGGAGTCATGTGGGTGACAGCTGACTTGGTAATGCACAGCTAACAGCCTTGAAAGGCAGGTCCTCTTCCCAGCTCCTTCTCTGCTCGGTGTTGGTAGCTGACCGGCTCAGAGATATGGCTTTGCCCAGAGGACCAAGGCTGACGGACCACTCTGTTGGCCCAGCCTAGCGTGAACCCTGGAGACCCAGGGCAGAGACTTGCTATGCTGCTCCCAGCACTGGTGTAGCTGCACTTGGCCTTTCTCAGGTCCCTTGTTAGGCAATGGTGATTACTCTTGCCCTTTTCACAGGGCTGATGAGTTGTTGATGACCATAATCTCATTTGCTCAGTGTCACTCTTTGTGGACAGAGAGCTCTAGGGACTTGCTCACCTTGGCCAGTGTTCTGTCATCTCCTTGTTAAAAGAAAAGCCTAGTGGTTGATTCCTCCAGCTCCCTCAACACAGACAAACAGGACATTCACCAGTGAGCTTTGGCTTTGCATTGCCACCTTCCCAAAGGGCTGTGGGGGGGTGCCTAGCCCAGAGCACGGCTCAGCTTTCTCAGTGGCATTTCATACGTTATTTGTGCTTGTCATACTCTGCTGCTTATGGTAAAGGAGTGACTTTGTACAGGATACTGTGACACTTCTAGCCTGTCCTGGCACTCAAAACACGTACCTTGCGACCAGGTGGCTTGCTGGATGACTAGGTCAATCTCTTTCCCTTCCTACCCCTCCCTGTGTTTCTTATTCCCTGTGCATGATGCTTTGAGTAATCTGGATGGAAACCTGCACAAGGGCTTGAACAGCTATTTCTGTTCCTCTTCTGCTCTGGTATAGGTAGCCTCCAGCACAGTGATCTCCACGTGTACATTCAGTCCTGACCACAGCACCATGCCCAGCTCAGGGAGCATGGGGGACATGGCCGAGCCAGCACTCTGTATGAGGCAGGCAGAGCAAGAGATGCTTTAGCCAACATTTTCTCTTCCATGAAAACCACCCACAGGGCTTCACAGAGCTGTGTACATGAGCGTGTGCGTCGAGAGACACAGGACGCGTGTTCCCACTTTAGCCATTCAAGAGCAACAGTGTAAATGGGCTCCCCAGGGAGCCCCGGCTGCCTCACTGCTGGAAGAGACACAGCTGCAAAGCATCATTTAGGAGGTGAAAGCAAACATGGGAGCAATGGAGGTTGTCTCAGATGCTTTTGAAAAGCTGGTAGTATTGAACACAGAGCTACTGCTTTCAGCCTAGTCTCTTATTTGATTTTGGGGCAAAATCACCTTGATCACAGCTGTCCAGAAATGCCATTGTTTTAAGGATGCAGGACTGCAACTTGTGATCCTGTGAAATCAAGTAGAAAGAAAATCTTGACCTTGACATGGGGAAAAGCCTTTAAACTCTTAGACTGGTTAACTGCAAAAATAGCCAAGAGAGCTAAGAAAAACCATACCCAAATACATTCCAGTATGTATAAATAGGCTCTCTTTTCTCCGATGTTCTTCACTACCAAAGGAAATGTCATGTTGAGTCAACTTGTGACCCAGATGAAATGACATGCATTTGTTTATTTTACTTATGCTCCCATTTACAGTATGTTGCACTTGACGGACATATTTTTGTGCGTGCTGTTGGATTCCAGTATCGAAATGATCAAAATGCTTTTTTGTATTGCTGCCCAAACTCTGGCCGAGGATTTGTGTTTCTGGGTATCGGTCCCACAAATGAACAAGCTCTGCATGTGTGTGTGCATGTGCGCTCACTAAGAGGTCATTGCTCTCCAAATGAAACCTAATTATACAAACAGAATAGTGATGAAAGGCTCTCTGCTTTTTATCAGCAACATGATTTTAAGAAAGAAGAGAAGATGGGTTTTCTGCCTAGGTCAATTCGAGGAAAGTGTTTTGGTGGACTTTCTGATGGCATTTTAACCCTTTGTTTTAAGGTCTGATATGTATACATATAAGTCATTGTAAGGTACCTGCCCTAAGAATATTTAGGATTCTCCTTTTCACCCTCAAAGTGTGTTCTGGATGTGTCTTGCAAACAGCGAGTATGAATGCTTTGGTTGGTGGTGGCTTCTGTGAGCCACAGAGAGTGCTCACTGCATTGCGGCTGGCTGCTCCTGCAGTATGCTTGCTATGTGGCATTGTTCTGGGCTTGTGTTTGGGTGACGTATGCCTCACAGATGGGGATGCCTTCTAACTGCTTGGGAATCATCGGTAGCTGTTTGTAATGCATTACTTTTATTTCATAAGAAGCTATTTTCTCACTAGCCACCTGGATGCCTCCCATACAAACTGTAGATGTGAGGGTCTATTCATGTTGGCCTACACAATGGATTTCCGTTCTATGAGCATTCTTGGAAATAAAGCTCCGTGAATGTTTGTGAATAACAAGGTTTATGGATTCCACCTAAACAAAGCTATGGGTTTAGTAGCAAGAACATTTGTTGACATTGTTGTGCTGCATTTTCCCAGCTCCAGG
>JAVSBS010019603.1:0-15532 GCA_033124195.1 Coracias cyanogaster | reverse complement strand
CTATACATCATTCAGATAGCTCTAAGGATGGTGATTCAATCAATTCCCTGGGCCTGTTCCAGTGCCTGACCTCCCTGTCAGTGAAGAAACTTTTCATAATGTCCAGCCTAAACCACCTCTGGTGTTACTTGAGGCTGTTTCCTTTTGCCCTGTCACCTGTTTCTTGGCAGAAAAGACCAACTCTCACCTTGCTACAACCTTCTTTAAGGTAGTTGTAGAGAATTATAAGGCTGCCCCTCAGCCTCCTTTCTCCAGACTAAACATCCCCAATTTCCTCATTGCTCCTCATAAGACTTGTTCCCTAGATTCTTCATCAGCTTCATTTCCCTACTTTGGACAAGCTCCAGCAACCCAATAGAACAGAAAAGGCTATTTATGAATAATGTGAATGTTAAAATCAGTACCCCGAAATACAGGTTCAATGGGCGAACTGTTCAGTGGATAAGAAATTGGCTGGATGGTTGCATCCAGAGAGTAGTGCTCAACGGCTTGGTGTCCAGATGGAAAAGGGTGACAAGCAACGTCCCTCAGGGGTCCACACTGGGACCAGTGTTGTTCAATATCGTCATTAATGATATTGACAGTGTAATTGAGTGCACCCTCAACAAGTCTGCTGATGACACCAAACTGGGTGATGCATCTGGTGCACCAGAGAGACAGGATGTCATTCAGAGGGAGCTGGACAGACTGGAAAGTTGGGCCCAGGTGAACCTCATGAGGTTCAACAAAGCCAACTGCAGGGTACTTCACCTGGGCCAGGGCAAGTAGCATTATCAATATAGGCTGGAAGAGGACATGCCAGTGAGCAGCCCTGTGGAAAAAGACTAGAGGCTACTGTCCTGGTTCAAACAGGACAGGGTTAATTTGGTGCTGATATTTGATACCATGATGACGTCACGCCCTGGAGGCTAATTCCAGGGGGAGGGCAGATCGGGCAGTTCAGCTTCAGCGTTTGGAGAGCGAGCTCGTGTGTATATTTGGTTCATTTATTTTATCTCTGGTATTGCCTTTTTCTGTGTATTACCCTTTTTTTTTTCCTTAATATTGTTGATACAGAAGTTTCTTACCTGTTTTTGTATTAAACCTTCCTTATCTTAACTCAAAAAGGGCATTTTAAAACCTTTTCTTTCTTTCCCTGTCCGTGGCTGCGGCAGGGGGGAGGGGGTGGGAGGCAGCGGCGGCGCCGGCCACGAGGGTGGCTACTGCAGAGACCCGCTGTCGTTTTACTAAACCACCACAGCTACTAACAGATGAAAAGCTGGACGTGAGACACCAATGTGCAATTGCAGGCCAGAAGGCCAATTTCATCCTGGGCTGCATCAAAAGTGTGGCAGCAGATCAAGAGAGATGATTCTGCCCCTCTACTCCTCCCTGGTGAGACCTCACCTGGAGTACTGCATGCAGGTGAGGTGCCCCCCAACACAAGAAGGACATGGAACTGTTGGGAGCATGTCCAGAGGAGGGCCACAAAAATGGTTAGAGGGCTGGAGCACATGTCCTATGAAGGCAGGCTGAGAGATTTGGGGTTGTTCAGCCTAGAGAAGAGAAGGCTCCACAGAGACATTATAGTGACTTTCCAATACCTGAAAGGGTCCTGTAAGAGGTCAGGAGGTGATCTGTTCTCGGGGATCTGTAGCAGCAGGACAAGGGGTAATGGTTTTAAGCTAGAAAAGGGTAGATTTAGGTTAGACATTAGGAAGATAAGTTCTTTAATATGAAGGTGGTTGAGAACTGGAGGTGGTGGAAGCCCCATCCCCGGAGTCATTCAAGGTCAGGCTTGATGGGGCTCTGAGCAGCCTGACTTAGGTAGAGATGTCCCTGCTTACTGTAGGGGGATTGGACTAGATGACCTTTAGAGGTCCCTTCCAACCCAATACATTCTATGATTCTACCAGAATAGATCTTTTTGGTATTTCACTACAGTGGATCTTAAAGCTTTGTAACTACCATTCTCATTGCTCTATTCCTGATTAAGAACAAATTAAGGCTAGTATTCTGATCTCTTGCTATCTCTGCTCTTCTGCAGCATGTCACGAGCCATGTGCCTCATTTCTTTCAGGCACACTCAGCAAGGAATGATGCATATCTACAAAGTGAAGCTAATTATCAGAATTGTTCTACCTCTTCTGGAACTGGAAAAAAAACAAGTTTTGCTTGAATCTCCAGAGCTCAGGGCTTGAGAAAATAGATTTCTCCACAGACAGAAAAAAGAAATTGCATGTTGGTGTTCAGAACTAAAAAATTGAAAGCCCTAACAAATATAAAGGGGACATTAGGTAGAAAGAAAAAAATGAGAGTGTATTTTTTTAGTGAAAGAGGGCTATGAAGACAGTAATCAGCCAATGCACAGCCCCAAACCCGTGAGTAACAACCAGGGCCCTGAGTCTGAATGCACATCACAACATCTTGGGTGCTTGTTGCATTGTGGCGGAGATAGGGTAGTGCAGGGGCTCAGCAGGGTGAGATTCAGTGTATGAGTAGTCACAGCACTGTGATTTATGGGAATGCTAAAATGTACTTCAGGTTATATAGTTGCTATATAATTATTTACTTCAAAGAGCATTAAGCTGCTTTTAGACTGTTTAGTCCTAAGGATTCTGTTAGTGTACATCAGAAGCAAATTATCAACACAAATATACATGGACTCAAATATACATCGACTTTCATAAACAAAATTGAAATAATTGTGCTTTATTATATTAGTTGCTTCTCTTATGATGTAAATGTTATGACTTTTGGATGCTTGGGAAAACAAAGTTATAGCAGAAGGCAGTGATGTTATTTGTCATGTAAATAATACATATCAAAGCATCAGAGGCCAGTAAAGCTGAGACTAATAGTTTCAGCCTGGTAGTTAAATTCTGTTTCTTGCATTGGAAAACATTTTTAAAGTCACCCAGACACTAAGTCTTGAAAGCAAGATCAACTATCTTCATCTCAAATACTATTCCTTTATGGTACTAATTCATCCCCCTTAGATTATTTTCAAGATAATTACATGGGATATAATTAAATCTTTCTTTTTACAGTGAATTTTCAAGACATATTTATAGGTTCATGCAGAATTTTCAGGTCACAGATATTCTTACAGAAACAAAATTTTGATTGTATGTAAAGACAATATAACTTCCCACATGATAATACAGTATGTTTATATTTTATTGCAGAGTATAACTGCAACAGTATAAGAACATGAGTGCTTCTTTAGTGACTCCAATACATAAATTTTTAAAGTCAATCTGCATTAGAGAAGACTTGGTAGACATAGTAATGTCATCTAACATTTTTACTATTTTATCCAAATTTATTTCCGACAAATTTAAATGAAATGTCTTAGAGACACTTTAATGTTCCATGTGTATGGTATGATTTTGTTATAAAATTATCTGTTTTGATTTCTTAATTGTTTTTGCAGAATTGTTTTGTAATTCTGAACACAGGATTAACAGGGCTACAGTGAGTTTACCTTGGCTGACTGCCAGATGCCCACCCAGCCGCTCTCTCACTTGCCCCACTCAAAAGAACAGCAGGAATAAGTAGGATGGAAAACTCATGGATCAGGATCGAGACGAGGAGATCACTTACCAGTTACTACCATGTAGAAAACAGACCAATCTTGAGTAACATTGATTTAATTTATGGCAAATTAAAAATAGAGTAAGATTTAATTAGAGTTTTCTTAATTGCAATATTCTATATTTTACCTTTAAAGCAAGCAAACAAAAGGAAAATTAGAAGATATCCAACAATATTATAAGGTAGAGAATGAAGTTTTGTTCAGGATTAAATTTATTCGGAAATAGTCACTAAATCTGTATATTCTGTATCTTCTCATATATCATATATGTAAATCTACACTGAATAGTTTTTGCTGTGTCACACCCAAATACGTTCAAGTTTGTCAGTATATTTTCAGAAAGTAAAACTCAGGAAATTCATAAATATTGATAATCTGAAGAGCAATGCACATACATTTTGGAATATATGAGGTTAGAGTTCATCCTTAATCTACATGAATAACTTAGGGGGAGGGAGCATACTTTCCAGAGAGCTGGTATTTTCCCATGATGAAAAGGGAATTCCATTGCTGCCATTTTTAGTCCTCTAAGGAGATACTTGTCAGGGCCAAAGGAACATATGACATGAAGATCTAGCAAATTCTTGATAACTGGGCAATATATTAATTATTAATGAGCAGGCTACTGCTACCCCTTATTCACTGAGCTGCTCACTCTCCCACTACTTGCAAAATCTGAAGGTAAATCAATAGCCGGACCAAAATCTTTACCCAGGAGGTGTGGATTTCTTGATAGCTTCATGTTCTTCCTTGCCTTTGAGGTCTTCTGGGAGTACTTCTTATGAATTTCATGCAACCACATACTGATAGGATCTGAGTATTCATGAGGGTGGCAAGTACTAACTGGCCATCTACTTGTTTAAAATATTTATGGAGGTTTCAACAGAGAAACTAAACTTACCTAATAATGCTACAGGAACTGTTTTAACCACTTTCAGCCACCCTGCTGTATCATTCCTGTGGGCCACGGGGTCTTCGTCCAGCAGACTATAGTACTATGTCAGCCATAATTGTGCTTCACCAAAATTAGCAAACCTATTTCTCAGCTTCATTAATTAGCTTAAGCTTAATGGAGCTATACTACTTCTAGTCTCCAAGCTAGTTCAATTGCAATCAATGCAAGCTGATATCTCTGTACAATGCTGACATCCCCTAAGAACTTGAGTGAAAATCCACTGGGACGTTCATTAAAAATCAAAGAATATTTACTTTCTATTTTCCTGTTCAAGATGACCATACGTATCTTCTGATCTATCCGTACTTACCTGCAATGTGTAGATGAGAATATTGTGGCCACCTTTGGTGCAGAAAATTTCATCAGTTTCAGTAAAATTGAATAAGGTGAGCAAAAAAAGGTTTGCTTTTTGAGCATTCTAGGCCACAAGATGAACACTGGTCACTGACATGTGTCAAACTACTGAAATATTTGCTGTCCATTTAATTTCTGGGATATGAGTTATTACCCTGATGCAATCAGTAACACTGCATCTACCCTCTACAGTCATTGAAATTGAGCTAGGGATTAACTGGGCTTTTTTTATTCAGTATAATTTATTTTCTTTTAGCTACTTTGTTTTTTCCAGAAAAAAAAAATCAGAGTAATGCTCAGAGATGGGAATTTTGTAGTTTAATACAAGTATCAATTAATATTTTCACAGTGAATTCTAATTCTTCTTTCATTTTGTAAACATGATAATTCATATACCTGATAGGGTTTTCTGTATGAAAATCTCCCTCTGGAACAGTCCTTTGTGTTTCAAGATATCTGTGTTTTACATAAATGCTACAGTCAAAAACTGTAGTTTAAAACCAATTTTAGCACAAGTTTTTTATTTAAAAGAAACTTAGTAAACATTTATCTGAGATTTGTAAGGAAATAAAATTTATCCACACTGAAAGGAGCTTAGATGTGAAAGTAACAACAAATAAATTGAAAATACAAGTCTTTTTCTAATTTGCCTATGCAGTTTATTGCTGAAGAAAAGGTCAGTATCCTATGTATGCATCAAGTATCATTGAAAAATGATATTCATCCTACTTTGGATAGACCAGAGATATGTCTAATACATAGCTGATAATATTTAAAATTATGAAGGCTACTAGTTTGTACTGAAGTTATGAAACACACTGTTTGTTGCAAATGCTTCATTCTGAGCACAGACTAAGACTGTGGAAAGCGGTGTCCAAGTAAAAGAGACCACTTTTAATTTAAGAGCATTATCCCTTCTCTCCTTTTTCCTTTATATTCTGTCTGCAGCAAATTTTAGTAAAAAACTAGAAAATACATGCTAAAATGCGAAGTTCATATTGAATTATGGTCTGTTTAAGACACCCCTAGGCCAAAACCACTCATTATTGAGAGAGTAGAAAAACTACTCTCTTGAGCTTTACAGTTAAGGCTCAGGATGGATTATTAGTATTTTATTCTGCAGTAGCATCTGTGAGCTCTGACACCAGATCCTACCTTTCCTTAAGGTACAATGTCCAGTAAGATATGATCATTTGATTTTGTTTGGTAGTGACTTAAGAATGACAGAATGGTAATTTGTAGAATACTGTAGCTGCAAGTGATTAAATGTTAAAATTAGTTTAGGCTCGAGATACCGTATTTTAATCTGGAAAATAAGTAGCATTCCTTCTATTGTGAGAAATTTTCTATAGCCATTTTTAGAGGATAAAACATAATGAAATACTTCTACAGTTGGGCGTGACTACAGAACAGTGATAAATAAAACCAGATCTTAAATACACCTGCCCCCCACACCTCCCTTCTTCCTAGGCCCAGGTTTGCTACCTCCTGCACACTAGCAGTGCAGGGAATGGAGGTTGTGGTGAATCCCAGTCCATTCCATGCTGGTTTTGCTGCTCCTTTCTCCTCAGGGGGAAATCTCCTCACAGTCTTCCCCTGCTGCAATATGTCATCCCTCTAACAGGACACAATCCTCCATAAATTTATCCAACTAACACAGGTCCATTCCATAAACTGTACTCTTCCCAGTAATGGATCACTCCAGTATAGGCTTTTATCAGGGTCACAGACTTCGGACCCCTGCTCCAGCATAGGGTTTTCCATAGGCTGTAGGTGAGATTATTCTCCATGTATGGTCTTTAAGGCCTGCAAGGGCTCAGCCTGACATCTTATCTCGAGCCAAAGATGAATGGCTGCTCTGATGTGCCTCCCTCCCTCCTTCCCCATTGACCTGTGTGCCTGCATGGTTGTGTCTACCACATCCCACTCCTCTCCAACACAAAAGAGCTTCCAAAAAGATGAACCCACCCAACAGATTTTCCCTTCTTAAATATATTATTGCAGAGGCACTGATTGTCTCAGCCTTGGCCACAGGCAAGTCTTGGAGCTGAGGGAGCTTCTCAAAGCTTCTTACAGGGGCCACACTTGTACCCCCCTCCCTCACTGCCAAAACCCCACCAGACACAAACTCAACACAACATTCTGTCTCTCAAACACAGTGCAGACGGTAGCTGAACATTATTTCTAGAAATTCTACATCTTTGGAAATGCTACAGTGAGGGGAAAATGAATTTTTTAAGATAGTGTTTAGGGGTTTCATCAATGTGTATTCTGTGAGCCAACTCTGTGTTGCAAGCCTCTCAACATTTCTGAGTAAAATGTAGTTACATAGTCCTACTAGTGGACAGATTGTCTTGGCCCCTCAGCGTCTGCTTTTTTCAGTTCCACCATACTCATTTCCAGGCAAGGACTGTCTGGCAGGCATTGCACTAGAAATGTATTTAACAAAGGGAAGTAAATTTTCTCTTTGAGGCTAAATGCTGAAATACTGTAATGCTCAGAGTATTGGTACCAATCTCTTATATTTTTATTATTTAAAAGGATATCAGGAAGTCTGCAAAAAGATGACATTCTGCTCCACTGAATACTCTATAAAAATGTAAATTAACTATTAAAATAATAGAATTTGAATTTCCATGAGAAGTAGCAGAATCTTGCATATGCAATTCTTTGAAAGTTTGCAATCCTTGGTATTTAGACTGGGAAATTTTATTTTTTTTTAACTTTTAGTTGATGTCACCAACAAGCATGGTCAAATACATGGATATTTAAAGGGACAGTTTCATCTCCAGTTTGATATTTTGTAATAAAATATAAAGGGTCTAACTCAATTGGAAGCAATGGAGATTTTAAATACCATGTAAACAGTCTTTCCAGGGTGTTTTGAATAGTGTCCAGAGTAACCACAAATGAAACTGTCTATATTTAAATAATTCAGCGTAGAGTTGAAAGTGGAGATAACAGAGGAAAACTACTATTACTTACTGGCACTTAAAGAACACTGACTTGTCTCCCTAAAATGAGTCATTGACAGTGAACTCAGTGAAATTCAGAAAAAAAGCACAAGGTTCTTTGTCTTTTTTTTTTTTTGCTTTGTTATACATATTAATTATAAATTACAGACACAGATCTGAACTGAAGGGTATGAAAGTTTAAAAAGTTAGAAATAATTGAAAAAGCAGGAAGTCCTTTGGGACTTCATCTTTCTTTAAAAGGCCTGTTTCTCATTTGATTTTTGGAAAGCTGAATTCTTGGACTCACAGGAAAATTCTTTAAAATCCTCAAGGATCATCTGGTCTAAACTTTCTTAGAAAAAGCTTGGTCTAAACATGATGGCCCAGGACTCTGTCCAGCTGAATCTTAAATATGTCCTATGCTGGAGACTCTGCCACTTCCCTGGGGAGATTATTCCAATGGCTGATTATCTTTCTGCAAAATTTTTTCTGTTTTGTCTAATCAGAATCTCCCTGGGAGTAACTTGTACCAACTACCCCTTGTTTTCTCCGTGTGACTCCCACTGCTTTGTAGCCACCCTTTAAATACTGGCACAGGGTGATAAGGTCTTCCCTAAGCCTTCCTTTCTCAAGGATGGACAAACTCAGTTCTCTCAGCATTTCCTCATATGGCAGGCTTCCCAGTCCTTTGATCATCTTGTGGCCCTTCTCTGTGTGCTCTCCAGCCTGTCCACAACTTTTTTATATAGTCAGGATCAAAACTGTACACAATATTCCAGGTGTGGCCTGACAACTGATGAGTAGAATGGGATAATGACTTCTTTATTTCTGCTGATGATGCCCTTGCTGATGCAACCCAGCATCCTGTTGGCTTTCTTTGTTGCAGGAGCAACCATTCACTCATATTGAGCTTCTTGTCCACCAGGACTCCCAGGTCCCTTTCCACACTGCTGGTCTCCAGACAGATGGATCCCAGCCTGTGTTACACTCCAGGATTATGTATTCCCAGGTACAAGACCTTAAACTTGTCCGTGTTGAACATAATAAAGTTCTTGTTAGCCCACTCTTCCAGGTTATTCAGGTCTTACTGCAGGGTGGGTCTCCCTTCTGAAATGTCAGCTTCCCCACTCAGTTTGGTATCTCAGCAAACTTCATCAGGGTACTCTTGATCACACTACCTAGATCACTTATGATGAATTTGTTTGTTTATCTAACCACAAGCAGATGTACATACTGAAACATATACAGGTGCTCACATGAGGAATCAGGCTACCTAAGGACAAAATGCAGAAATTACTTAAATGGAAGAAATAGCTGCTTGCCCATTCAATCTACTTCAAAGTTCCTGTTCCTACAAGAATTTTTATGCATGCATCATCAATTTCTGCATGAGAGTGAATTGAAGGTTATCAGGTTTTATATAAACAAGGTTGCATATCTCGGTATAGTCACATAATGTTAATTTAAAATAACATAGAGAACAAAATACTACATACTTACCAGGATAATTTACCTATCTTAATGAGAAATATGAATTAAACTTAAATTAGGTGTGTAACATTAAATCATGTTTATTGACAACATATTTCAAGACAACAATTTAAAAAAAAAGAAATAGAAAAAATCATAACTAGACGTATATTTGTAATAGAATTCAATATTTTTAACATTTTTATTTATTTGTTATTTTTCAGCAACCTATGTAGCATCTTCAAAGTCAGAGAGTGGGAAAATCTTTGAAAGATGAGAGATCTGGCCTTGCAGTGTCTTCTGAAAATGACTTGTGCTTTGAAGCATTTTCCCTATAATATTAATCACTGCTGTACTTGTGGTATGATGAAAGTAAACCTCTGTCATCTTATTGTTTTTTTATCTTACAGAGGCATAAGGGGAAGCTTTGGCACAAAGGGAGGGTAAAAGGTACAGTAGGAATCAGCTTTTGTTCTAAACAATTTTGAAGAAGATTATCACTGCATCCAGGAGGTCTAGAAGAGAAGAACTACAATGAGTTAAGAAACTGCTTGCCCAAAATAGAAAAAAATAGGTGGAAAAGATGGTTTCAGTTCGGAAGTGGGGCAAAAGCTGGGGGACGTTACTGGATATGGGAAGACAGAAATGGTTAGTCACTGATTTTTATAAGCTGACTTTTAAACTTCCCCACTCTTTATTTTATGAAATAAAATATTCTCTTCCCTCAGGGCTGAACGTATTTTAGATTTGTTGATGTTCTGCCTTTAACTTTGCAGCCAAATCCAAATTGTTTTAATAGTAATGTACTTCTATTTAAAATAAATTTGTACTAAAAAGTTGATTCTGGATTGCTTATGTGCAATTCAGTCATTTTGTAGCAATATCGCCATAGGCAAGTTGTCAGTATTTATGTTAAAGATACAAATCCTGGTTCTAAGGAATTTTTCCATCAGGATAAACAATAGCCTGCAGAAAAAAGCAAGACAAGGAAACCATATTTCTGAAAAGTCAAATGAAAATGGAAAGAGAAAATCGAGCACAAAGAGCCATAAGGCATCAGCAGTTGGCACTTACTATAAAATTAAAGGATATTGTGCACATTCATACACCCACACACACTTAAACACACTTGCATATATATTAAAATTTGTCTTGCCTTATATTTAGAAAGCTTTAAAAGGAGAAATATACAAAAAATACTAATGAAACAGAAATTCATTAAGTAATTTAAAATCCAGTTCTTGAAATCTGTTCTATTAACCTCTTCAATAACACCCCAGAGATTTGTCTTAAACCTATCTATCTGTTTGGTAGAATGCTGAAAAGACACATGTATTGTTTTATTCTGGATTATTACAGTTCCATCACATGGCTATTTCTTTCTGATTTAAGGGACAGCCCTATGTCAAATCAATATATTAAGCAATATTTCTAGTTAAAAAAGAAGCAAAGCCTAACCTATTGACCTGTTATGTCAATGAAAATGTTTGCAGTCACTTCAGCAAGAAGTGGAATTAGGCATATTCCAAGATACTTTGGAGGAAAAAAAAATAATTCTGATTGTTTGATGTAGAAATAGATGTTCAACTTACACGTAGTCATCACGCATTTCATTGAATACAAAATTTAGATAACAGTTGGAATACAGGCTGACACCGAGTGACTTTGAAATTATCATTTTCACATAGAATTGATCAATGTTTTTCATTAACGCAAAAACCCCACAGATGAACAATTGTTTTCAGATACTTGCAATATAGTTGTACTTCATAGTCTCATTTTTTTCCATCTCTGCCTCTGCTACTTGAAAAATATCAAAAAGTATATTCATATTTAAAATAGCAATGTTTCTAAAAAGTTTATATGGGCCTTTCTTTTATTTTCAGTATTGAAAAATGAATAAAATATAGGAGCATGAGTACCTAACAGAATTAATCCTGGAATTAATGGACAGATGGTAGCCAAGGTGTTCAATGTTCCAAGTAAGAAAACAGACTATGACAGACTGAAAATTCATAAAGAACAACGATTCTGCTTCTCTTCCTATAGAAGAGAAAGGAGTCTAGCATGGTTTGTCCAAATTCCAAGAACCAACAGTAGCACAGGAGAATCAGATTAAATTATTATTGGTATTAGCAGAACATGCATCATCCTGACTGAATTTCCAGTAAGGAAGAAAGAGCTTCAACGTAGTTATGATAGTGGAATAAAATGCTGTGATTCATCACGTCACCCAGAATACAAGTAAAGGTGTAGAAATATGTATTCATTCATTTGTTGCAGATCACAGAATTGGGATCCTCTCCATGCAAATTCAGTTTCCACTTTTTTTTGGTAGTTTTCTTACCCTCGAGGAGACTGGAAATAAGGAAGAGGATCTTCTTTCTCTGGAGACCACAATGTCTCCAGTTGCCTTCTTTCAATTATTTAGTTAGAGAACTAGCATTAGAAAAAAAGAGCAGTATTTGAAGAAATGAGCACAGTATTCCTTTAAGTTTTAAGAGCAACATATCTCTTCAACACAGGTTCAGCCAGGGCTTCATAACAGTAAAATGTATAGACATAAAATCTACTTCTTCAGCCTAGCAGAAGAGCATCAAAAAAGTACATCCTTGACCTAGCAAAGACTTTTGAAGTTGCCAACCTTGCCAATGCTTAAGTAGAAAAGTGGAAGAGGTGGGTGTATCAAGCTTACGGGTCCAATTCAGAATGAAGTATACATGATAGGTAATATTTCTCTTACACTGACTACCCATAATTACGGATCTGCCTTATCTTATTCCTCTTTGCTTCCTCAGTGAAATGGGATAGATCCCTCCAAACAAGTTACCATACTTTGGACTGAATTAATTTTTCATGAAGGTCCCTTTTTCTGCTAACCTTACTAAAAACTCAGTGTCTAATTTAAACTCTCATCTAAGTTTTTGACACTCAGAAAACAAGCTTAAATCCTTCCTTCTGTCTGGTTCATATCCAATTTCTATGTATTATAAAAGTCTATCAGAATCTCCTCCCATGTAAGTATCCTAGCCTTTTGAACAGACTTCTGCTTTCTTTATCTTATATTTTATTTGCAAACTTGACTTAATTCCAGGAAACAACAATGCAAAAGGATAAATCCCTCTCAACTAACATGTGTGTATATATCCATAGGCACAAATATTTAATTTAAGTGATTACAAAATAGAAATTTAATTTTTGCCAGAAAGTCTGAAACACAGACCCAGACAAAGTTATCTAGGAAAATCTGTTGTCCAAAATTATGTTAACTAAACTGGAGAAACACATTAACTTCCAAAGTGAGGCTTAACTGTAACTCAGGCTTTGTGACCAAAAAACCCACTTAAATTAAGCAATTCAGTGGTTTGGGGGTAACGCTAACAAGGAACTGTTATTGGCAAATGTTTAAGTGTTAATACTTCCCTCAAACACAGTTGTTTAAAAAACATAATATTTTATACTTAGCAGCTCTCAGTAGCAGTAATAGTTGAGTATCATCAGCCTAAGAGATGCAAATAGATTTTTCTGATTCAGGACATACTGGCAAGAAAATGACCAATCTGTTTTCAGTGAATACCATCTCTGTGTTAAAATAAACAATTAATGGCTCACAATGGGAACCACAGAATCACAGAGTTATTGAGGCTGGAATAGACCTCCAAGATCATCAAGTCCAGCCTATGACCCAACACTATGACATCAGCTAGACCACGTCACTAAGTGCTACATCCATTCTTTCCTTAAACACCTCCAGGGATGGCTACTCCACTACCTCCCTGGGCAGTCCATTCCAGTGTCTAATCACCCTTTTGGTGAGGAGGTGCTTCCTATATCCAACTTAAACCTCCCCTGCCACAGCTTCAGGCCATGCCCTCTCATCCTGTCACTAGTTGCCTGGGAGAAGAGCCTGACCCCCACCTGGCTACAACTTCCTTTTGGGTAGATGTAGAGAGTGAAAAGGTCTCCCTTGAGTCTCCTCCAGGATGAACAACCCCAGCTCCCTCAGCCTCTCCCCATAAGACTTTCCCTCCAGCCCCTTCACCAGTCTTGTCATTCTCCTCTGGACCCACTCCAGCACCTCAATATCTTTCTTGAAGTGAGGGGCCCAGAACTGCACACAGTACTCAAGGTGAGGCCTCACCAGTGCCAAGTACAGGGGGAGAATTACACCCCTAGTCCTGCTGGCCACACTATTCCTGATACAACCCAAGATGATATTGGCCTTCCATGCCACCTGGGCACACTGGTGGCTCATGTTCAGCTGGCTGTTAACCAGTACTCCTAGGTCCCTCTCTGCCAGGCCGCTCTCCAGCCACTCATCCCCCAGTCTGTAGCGCTGCATGGGGTTATTGTGGCCAAAGTGTAGGACCCTCGCTTGGCCTCATCATACCATTGGCCTCAGCCCATTGACCCAGCTTGTCCAGGTCCCTCTGCAGTGTCTCCCTACCCTCCAGCAGATTGACAGTCCCCCCCAGCTTGGTGTCATCCACAAATTTACTAACAGTAAACTCAATCCCCTCATCCAGGTCATCAATGAAGATGTTGAATAGAACTGGGCCCAGTACAGATCCCTGAGGGACACCACTGGTCACTGGACACCAACTGGATGCGGCACCATTCACAACCACTCTCTATACCCAGTCATCCAGCCAGTTTTTAATGCAGTGAAAGGTGCACCTGTCCAAGCCATGAGCTGCCAGCTTTTCCAGGAGGATGCTGTGAGAGACTGTGTCCCCTGATTCGGCCAGGACAGGGTTAATTTGGTGCCACCAGGCTATACCATACCATGCTGACATCATGCCCTGGGGCCAGTTCCCCTTCTTCAGTTCGACTCACATGCGTGCAGCTGCTCCTCTCGGGTCCGCTCCGCACCGTCCCTTTGTCCACATAGTATCGCCCTTTTTGTACATTGCTTTTCTCACTGTTGTCATTGCTGTTGTTACTGCGATTGTTCCTTATGTGTCATTGTACTAAACTCTCCTTATCTCAATCCTGGTTCAGTGTTTCCCCGCCTCACTTCCCTGGGCCCACACTGGGGGGGCAGCAGCAGTAGTCATGTGGCTCGGCTCCTGGCAGGGACTGAACCACCACACTGCGTCAAAGGTTTCGCTGAAGTCTAGGTAGACCACATCCACAGCCTTCCCCTCATCTACCAGGCAGGTCACATACCAGGCGGCAATACAAATATGAAAGCATTTACTTGTACCCAACTCTGTATTTCCCCCTTCAAGACCCTGACTTCTGATCTGCTGGGATACAAGCCAAATGTTAGCATACAGTTCTATGAAGTATATGTTTAATATACTAGATGAGACTACTGTCAGCAAATAAACTGTCTTTGCAACTCTATGTAGAGTTTGCATGTGAGTTCATAATATAATAAAGGGTGTCCTAAAGAAGAAATACTGAAGTTCAAATTAATAGGATTAAATATCAAAAATATTAGAGAATGGTCACCAAAATCTGTGCTTAGAACACTGTATGAGTAATTTAGTTCAAAGTGGATTAATAGCTGAAAAATATTAATTTTATGAAAATGAAATAAAAGAATGTAGATCTTAAGAACATGAAGACAAAATGAGTTATATATCAGAGTTAATCAGGTTGTTCCAAATATTATGATTCCCTTATTAGTATCAGGTCTAACAGTATAGTGAATACAAAAATAATTTAAGAAAAAGAGGAATGGTAATATAGTCCTTATCACTTCATGCACCTGAATGTCATTAAATGTCTTCTACTTAACCATCTAAAGTTTACCTGCAGTAATTTGTAAGCAACCTGACCTAATTCTTATTAACTTCACTGTTATAATCCCCACATAATTAAATAGTAGGTAGATTTAGTCCTGAATACTTAATAAAAGCAGTATGTATATGGAGTTTACACAGAACATGTTGCTTTAACACTGTTGTATTTCAATTCTGAGTATAAAGTTTACTCTCATTTAAAAACTGCTTTCTGAATCATAGTTGGAAACCCAGCCACAAACTAATGAGACCAACATTTTCTGTCACCCTGGAAAAATGGGAGGGCCAATCCTCAATATTGTATATGGTGACCCAGACTTTCATAGACACTTCAGCATAACACTTTCCATGTTTAAAAGCGACCTTTTCACATACACAATACATCTCTGGTGGTTCTTTCACAGAATCACAGAATCACAGAATCATTATGGTTGGAAAGGACCTCCAGGGTCATCAAGTCCAACCTTTCTCC
>JAVSBS010019602.1:26413-41077 GCA_033124195.1 Coracias cyanogaster | reverse complement strand
TTCTACTTCTCAAGCCAGGGCCTATTATTTAACCACCTTAAGATTTGATTAACAAACTCATAAGTAACTCATTACAATCCCCCCTTTTTCTTTTCACCATTTTGTTCATCAAATCTCTTTACTGCCTCCTTTATCATTTCAAAAGTGAAATCCTCTTCTACTTCCTTTCCTGACACCTGCTGGTTTTGCCTTCTTAACAACATCAAATGGGCTGCCTCTAAGCGTCCTTTGATAATTGATATAATTTTGTTAAAAATACATGGTTAATATAGAAGTTTCTAGGCCCAAACGACGCATGCGCTTTAGGATAAAAGGGGTGTGGAAAACTGTTTTCCCACTGCGCATGCTGATCCCTATTCCAACAGACCTCGCGGACTGCCAGGGCTCCGGACATTTTGTGGTATTTTGTTAGGATAGAAAAAAATGGATGATATGTTATTTTGGACCATAATCCACTTTACAGCCTTAGGCGCGGTAGCTATCCTTTCAGTTGTTCTTTTAATACTTATGTTTTGTCCTGACAAATGTAAATTGTGTAAACTGAAATGGTGTTCTCCTGCCGATCCATCGGAGCCTCAAAATTAATTTATGTTTTGATTTTATAAAGTTAATAAGTTTTAAGATGTTGTTAGTTACATGTTTGTTAGAATATTGTTATACTTGTTAAGAATGTCATATTGTTAAAAGCGTGTATTCGTTAAACGATATTATTGGTTGAACGTTTATTAGATAAGAATGTTTCATATTTATTGGTAGAAATTTGCCGCAAATTTTGTTTATTCGCTATCATTTCTCGCTTTCCTCTTTCTTTCTTTTTGAACTTCTATACCACCACGAAGACACAGACAGCGATGTTGAGCCACGGGGTGGTGTAAGGGACTGTGTTAAGACTTTTGTTTTGTCTCAACATTGCTGCTTCACCATACCTGCTGGACTTTGTTTTGCTGACACTGCTGCTTTGCAACCCACATCTTTTGGCCACAACATCCTGTTCTGGTGCACCTGCTGAGGAGCATGCATCAACGGAGAGTCCTAGACGAAAACCACAACGTCTGCCGAAGGGAACAACAACCCGCCGCGCCTGCGCACGAGCCAGATGGTGAGGCCGAGGGGGAGCGAGGCGTCGCCCCCCCCGCCCCTTCCCCTCGCCGGACCTGGGCATGCGCGTGTGGGGGCCACAGGGCGGCACCTGTTGCCTGACCCCTCCTGCTGGACTCCGTTGGATACTCCTCTATGGGGCGACTCAGGCTCTTCTCCTGACCTCTCTCCGTTGGACTTGGACTATCACCTGCACCAAGACCAAGCTGAACATCGCTGGATCCCTTGTGGTGGTGGTGGTAATTAGATGCATCTCTACCATTTTTCTTGCTTAGGGATTCTGACTTTCTCTTTCTTTTCTTCTCTGTCCTATCGCTTTTATCAGTTGTTATAGAGAATAAAGTTCACAAGGTTGTACGGCATATGACCTCGTTTGTGTCTTAATCTCGCCCTGGGGATCATTTAAGAACCATCTCCGATATCGGATCGGGACACAGGACTGTCTGAAAGAAGACTTCTGAGGTGACATTGCTGAATTCAGTGTTGGCTTGTGTGATCAGGCAACTGATGGCAGCATAAAATGATGATGCCTGAATCAGCACAAGAGTCCACCATAGGAAGTCCAGAGGAGCATAACAATGGGGATGGGGTGGAGCACAACTTCTGGCCAAAGGGAGACACATTGTCAGGAACTTAAGCTCAGGAGGGTTTAAGCTCTCAGCTAATTTCAAAAGCAAAATGTGTTAAAGGTGGTGCCTCCTCCTGGAAGTACTTCTGAGGCAGAAGAATAACAAAGAGGTGATTGAGTGCAATCAACACAGTTTCACCAAAGGCAAATTGTGCCTGACAAATTTGGTGGCCCTCTACGAGAAGGTCACAACATCAATAGACAAGGGAAGAGCAACTGACATCATTTACTCTGACCTGAGCAAAGCCTTTCACACTGTCCCACACGACATCCTGGTCTCCAAGCTGGTAAAATATGGGTTTGATGGATGGACAACCAGGTGGATAAAGAACTGGCTTGACGGCCACACCCAAAGAGTGGTTGTCAATGGGTCCATGTCCAAGTGGATGCCAGTGACAATGGAGTCCCTCAATGATCAGTACTGGGACCAGTCTTGTTTAACATCTTCATCGGTGACATGGACAGTGGCATTGAGTGCACCCTCAGCAAGTTTGCCAATGACACCAAGCTGTGTGGTGCAGCTGACACACTGGAGGGAAGGGATGACATCCAGGGGGACCTTGACAGGCTGGAGAGGTGGGCCCATGCCAACCTCATGAAGTTCAACAAGACCAAGTGCAAGGTCGTGCATGTAAGTCGGGGCAATCCCAAGCACCGATATAGCCTGGGCAGTGACTGGCTTGAGAGCAGCCCTGAAGAAAAGGACTTGGGGGTACTGGTGGATGAGAAGCTCAATGTGAGCCGTCAGTGGACACTTGCAGCCCAGAAAGCCAATCGTGTCCTGGACTGCAACAAGAGAGGTGTGGCCAGCAGGTCAAGGGAGGTGATTCTGCCCCTCTACTCCACTCTCGTGAGATCCCACCTGGAGTACTCGTCCAGTTCTGGAGCCCCCATTACAAGAAAGATATGGACATGCTGGAACATGTCCAGAGAATGGCCACGAGCATGATCAGAGAGCTGGAGCACCTCTCCTATGAAGACAGACTGAGAAAGTTGGGGTTATTCAGTCTGGAGAAGAGAAGGCTCCGAGGAGACCTTCTTGTGGCCTTCCAGTATCTGAAGGGGGCTACAAGAAAGCTGGGGAGGGATCTTTTAGGATGTTGGGTAGTGGTAGGACTAGGGGGAATGGATCAAAACTAGAGGTGGCTAGATTTAGATTAGACATTAGGAAGAAGTTCTTCACCATGAGGGTGGTGAGACACTGGAACAGGTTGCCCAGAGAGGTGATAGAAGTCCCATCCCTGGAAATTTTTAAGGGCAGGCTGGATGGGGCTCCGAGCACCCTGATCTAGTGGGAGGTGTCCCTGCCATGGCAGGGGGTTGGAACTAGATGATCTTTAAGGTCCCTTCCAACCCTGACAATTCTATGATTCTATGATTATCAGATGTTATAGCATCCATTATTGCTCTCCTCAATGACTTACTAATGATGAAGCTTTGATGAGGAGATCTATCAGCCCAAATGGTGGATAAAGATTCCCTTTCTTGGAGCAGAAGCACTGGCTGTTTCTTTCAAGCTTCAAGACAGACCAACCCAATGACTGAGATGATTCCAACAGGAGAGTGCGAGGAGCTCACTCTGGTTGCTCATGAAGTAGGACTGTTGAGGGAACACAAACTGCCCATCATTTGTGGTTCTTACTGACTGTCCTACGAATGGCAACACTGCAGCTAGAGGACAAATGTCTCCTCACCCTAACAATTAGCTGACAATGCTCAGCTTCCAGGATTTGGAAAGATAGGCACTGGAGAAACATTCCTCCAGTTTCCTGTTTGACATAACGCAATCCTCACTGTCTGGATCTCACAGTCAGAACATCAGGCTGCACCCAGGCCAGCTTTATTATTTCTTTCATGCTTAATGTTTACATTTTGCCTTTCACCCTCCACATGTTTTCTATCTAGAGCTCTTGAAGGTAAGTCATGAGCTTTAGCTATTGCACAATGCAACATCTTCAGGGACCTTTTATATTCTCCTCCAGATGGCTGGGTGGGCAATAACCTTCTCTCCACATGCTTTACACCCTCATTCTGATGAATCCAAGTTTGACCAGATTTAAAATGGAATACAGATATAATTGTTTGCTCTAGCTTTTCCTCTTTTTTTCATGCTGGAAAAGGTTGGGAAAATCTTGGCAAAAGGCTTGTAGCAAGTACACAAAGTGTCACTTCATTTGCCTGGCAATGCTGCTGTGGTGGTACGTTCTCAGTCAGTTGCACTTGTGATGACAACAACATAATGAATGGTATGAAAACATTTAGCTATATTAGGGAAGCAGAGAAGAACAGAGCTGGAAGGGCCCTTAGGAGCTCCTCTAGTCTTCATCTTTTACTGTAAGGCAGAATCAACTCTAGCTCCTCCATTTTCAACAGATACTTCTTTAAATCCAGTCTTAAAACCTTCCCAACACTGATACTTGACAAGTCACCAAGGGACTCATCAAGGAACTTTTTCCAGAGGTGCTCACTGACAGGACAAGAGGTAATGGGAACAAACCTGAGCATAGGAAGTTCCATCTAAACATGAGGAGGAACTTCTTTACTTTGAGGGTGGCAGAGCACTGGAACAGGCTGCCCAGAGAGTCTCCATCTCTGGAGACATTCAAAACCCACCTGGATGCCATCCTGTGTAACCTCTTTTAGGTGAACCTGCTCTGGCAGGGAGGTTGGACTAGATGATCTCCAGAGGTCACTTCCAACCCCTATCATTCTGTGATTCTGTGACTGAATTCCAGTCTCTCAATATTTCTGTTCAAAGTGTATAGGAACAGCAGCTTACTTTTCTTTTAGCTTTTGCATAGCTAACGAGCATTACCACACCCTCCCTTGTCCAGAGTGATTCACTCCTCTTCCCCTCTTGTTTCAAAGCTCATTTTCTGGACCTCCAAATTGTTCAGCTCTTGTTCTCTAATCAGCAGCCCCCAGTTTTCCTGAAAAGCAGCATCCCCACTGGGCACGCAATCCAGGCAGAGGCTCTGCCATCACTCGCTGGAGAGCAGGCTTGTGCCAGGTGTTCTAAAGACATCTGCATGCCGTTGTCCCCTCCAGCAGCAGGACATTGAGGGCTGCAGCAGAGCACTGAGCAGATGAACATCAATGGAGTCTGTACAACTCCTGCCTTGCCACTCATCTCCCAGTCCGAACACATGGTCATTCTTGCTTAAATGAAGAGCCTTGCTCTTACCAGAACTCAACTATTCCTCTTTTTAAGCCCTTTCTCAAATCCTTGAAAAGATTATTACAATACTCTACTTAGCAAAATGACGCTCTCATCATCATTCCTCCCAAACTTAGTTTACCACCTTCCTCCCTAGTTCTAGCATCTGGACATCACTGCCACGTCGCGCAGAAACAATTACATCTGCGTTTAAGAAGTGAAGTGACACACAAACCCTAGTAATTCTCTGTGCTCTAATAATAACCAAGTACACGGGTAATTATTATGTTCTGCATGAGGAGACAGACACTTTCTGAGATACACTTTCTAGCAGTTCATCTTAATGTTGATTATCTGCGGCGTTACTTTTTTTCTCTTAGCACAGATATATTTTTAGAATGCTAGGGAAGAAAGTACAAGAGTTAAGACAGTTTTCAAAAGCCATTCAGAAGACTTAATTGGCAGTTGGAAGTATTTTTATCATCCCATGTGCTTTGCTAGCAATGGTGCGTGAACTTAATTCCTAGTGAACTTCAGAGCAAATGTTAGTGCAATTATCCTGCCTGCTAAAGGCTTCTCACGGTTCATGACAAATCTTACCCTGGTATTTTATCATATGAAAGCGTTTAGCAAGCTGCACATGACTAAATTCAGTTACGCCAGTGAATGTACAAGACAGCTCCATACAGCCAGGTTCACAAGGCAAAATTCACCAAAAAACTCAATATATCAAATAAATACAAGATTTTTCAAGATGCAGTTTGCATTGAAGAGCCACTCTGTGTAATTCTTATCTAATTTTTCCAACAACACAGAGGGAGAGTACTCTGCTAAATAAAGCATGACAAAGAACCTGCTCAGGGTCACATTAATAAATGGGTAGGAATGGAAAGAAAGCTGTGAGGAACAAAATTAAAGAATTTTTTTTTTTAAATCAGGAAAAACAGAACCCACAAGCCAGCAGCAAACACGCTTCCAAGAGATCACTGCAAGTAAAAGAAGTGCTGTTATATTAGTTCTCGCTCCCTTCTTGCCAACTGGAATGAACAATATAAACAATCATTAATGAAGGTAAAAATGCACCTGCCCTGTCAGGATGTTCGTCAGCAACCTCCAGAACAAAAGAGAAAGCTTAGCCAGTGGGGGCATTTTAAAGAAGTGCAGAACTTCCAACCAGCCTGGACTCCATGTAGTGCAAGGAGGTTGTAAGGAACGTCGGGGGAAGCTGTGCCTTGTACAAGCACAGGTCCCGGCAAACCAGGAGATCACACCTCAGGAAGTTCGGCTGGGGATAAACATGCCCAGGGCTACTCCACTTCCATATCAATAGTGGTGTCCATCAGAGGAATAGACTTCTGCTGGCGTCTACCCCTGTGATAACATGACAACGACGGGAAATAAAACCAGCTAGGTTGGTGCAAAACAAGGACAAAAGCTTTAGCAACAGGCAAAAAATGGAATTATGTGATGACTGAGCCTTTATCAATCCTTTGGTAAGAAGGACCACCTACAACAACTGTAAAACATGCAATTTATCTGCTTTGTTAACAATTAAGTTAACAATGCATTTGTTAATCTTTTCCTGGCATATCACAAAATTAGCGGTTCTCTGACAAAATGTTTGAACAGTCTTAGGATGACTGCCAAGCAGGACAGCATCAATGGCCACCGTTCCTTACTGCACCAGGCCAGTGTTCTACCTACTCCTACAGAATTTCAAATTTTAAAAATCCTCAAAGCATAAAGAAACATTTAGTAGATATATTTCCAATTCCAAATTCAAAGGAACAAAGATCCTGTTATATTATTGCCTTGACTATTCTGGAAACCAGCACAAAATCAGTTACTGTTTTTAATCTTTATAAATTAATAGAAAAGTCACAGTAATACAATAGTTGGTTTTTTGGACAAGAATAACAGATGACTAGTGTGTTTATAACAATAATTGGATGGGGGGAAACAGCCCTTGGAAAACAGGCATGTCGTATCAGGAAAGTCATCGAACGGTTTGGGTTGGAAAGGAGCTCAAAGACCATCTCGTTCCACCCCCCTGCCAGGGCAGGGACACCTCCCACTAGACCAGGTTACTCAAGGCCCCATCCAGCCTGGCCTTGAACACCTCCAGGGATGGAGCATCCACAGCCCCCTGGGCAACCTGAGCCAGGGTCTCACCACCCTCAGAGTGAAGAATTTCCTCCTAATTTCCAATCTAAATCTCCCTTTTCCAGTTTGAAGCCATTATCCCTTGTCCTATCACTACAAGCCCTCATAGAAAAGTCCCTCCCCAGCTTTCCTGTAGCCTCCTTCAGATACTAGAAGGTCTCCCTGGAGCCTTCTCTTCTCCAGGCTGAACAACCCCAACTCTCTCAGCCTGGCCTCATAGGAGGGGAATGTTCATGAATTTTCATTCACTTGGGCTGTCACAGACCTGTTTGTTTATAAACGATAACTCAGTCCCACTCCTGCTTATAGGAACACCCAAAGGTAAATAAATGCACCTCTGTAGAGCATTTGATCTCAAGAGCTTTTCAGCAAAAAGGAAGGTTACCAAACCATTGATCAATGGGACATCTTGCACTCCTCAGCAAATCACACAGGATCCTTAGCATTAAGAGACGGACAGACTACGTGAAGAAATTAAAGCATTAAGTGAAGGCATTCAGGTAATCTGAATATAGAAAGGATTGTTACAGTAATTAAGAGGAGGAAATAGTCAGTTATCCACTGAAAAGTTATAATGCCAACCAAAAAACCCTGAATTAAACAAGACAGCCTGGCTTGTTCTCATGAATTAAAGACAGATGTGGTACTTGGAAGCAGAAAAGGTTTTTTTGAAAAGTCTATTACAGAAGAATTTCCAAGGAATCATCTTGATGCAGGTTGAGCTTCCTGATTCCTCCTCCTCCCCAAGTACATCACACAGGTGTCCACACGCTTACACATTTTCTTCCCAAGTTTACATTCAACTTGATCTGAGTGAAGGAAAACCACCTCCAGGGAGCACCTCCAGCAGACACATGAAAAAGGGCAGGAGCTCATCATCCGCCTTCTACCAGGACCAGATCTCACCCTGGCATGTTTCTCAAACCAGGGCTGACAAGTGAAGATGCCCACTCACTCTGTTCAAGAAGAGGAAGAGGCTTTTAGGGCAAACACACTTATTCCAAAGGAAAGGAGGCTACAAAAAGAAAAGGTGCTAAGCTGCTCTTCAGGTACAGTGGAGCTTTTGTTCTGCCTGTGTGCACCGACCGTAACTACACGGCTGTACAACACTGGTGGCAATAAGCTTAGACCACAGCTTAATTTAAACAAAAAATTATATATTAAAAAAAAGTCTCTTTCCAGCTGCACAGCATGCTCACCGAGCACTGCAGAGCTGTGCAGCAGCTGCTCTTCAAGCGGCCGCCTTCTAAAGAGAACATGATGTTCTCTGCTGCATGAGCTCAGAGAAACCAGGATTTTTGCCCCTGCTAAAACCACATGCGTGTAGGCCCCTTCCCGGCTACAACTTTTATGTATCCTGAAATGACTTCCCAGAGCGTTCTTTGAAAGCCCGTTGGTTAACATCACTCTCTCAGCCAAGAATGGCCTTTTCTGGATCTCGCTCACAGACTGCTACTAAAAACTGTACCAACTCATTTTCCAGCCTCTAGGAATACTGCGGCTGACTGATTTTTTTTTTTTTTTTCTTTAAGTAACTTGCCCCAGGATCATTATTAAAAACTGTTTCCAGACTTGGGAAGAAATTCACATATAATGCTTTTCCAAAAATACCAATATTAGATTATCACTGTGCCTGGTGAGTAAAAACTGATACCCCTAGAAAAATATTTACAGAACTGTGCTCAGAAGTATCACAGAAACCTTACAGTGTTATGGAAATCTGATCAACACAACTTCAGCTCAAATGAACTCTAAATCATACTGTTTATTCTTCCCAACTTTCACAATTTTACAATGAATTTTGGGATACTTACTCAAGCTCTGGCTCAGAATGGCACGGCCGTGCGCATCTTAACTTCTACGTGTTCGACAGAACAAGTATAAAATCAATTAAATGCATCCTACATGTGCAGGACTGGAAGCTGTCCTGGTTGTGCAGTAAAGAGCATCATCTTCCAATCCAGTAACAGGTTTTAAGAACGCATTGATGGTATTTACCAAGTTTCAACACAACTTCTTCCAGTAGGAATCAACAGTCACTGCTATCGACTGTTTTAAGCAAGAGAGGGTACATGAAAGGTAAAAAACCCCCTTCAGTTTTCCATGTCATCCATAGTGGTGGCAATAGGACAGGTACTTGAACCAAACCACAGTCAGAAAATGGTTTGGGTTGGAAGCAACCTCAAGAATCATCTAGTTCCACACCCCTGCCACGGCAGGGACACCTCCCACTAGACCAGGCTCAAGGCCCCATCCAGCCTGGCCTTGAACACATCCAGTCTTGGGGCATTCATAACCCCCATGGGCAACCTGGGCCAGCGTCTTAACACCCTCAGAGTGAAAAACATCTTCCCAATGACGATTCTAAATCTCCCGTCTTCCAGTTTGAAGCCATTATCCCTCATCCTATCACTATAAGCCCTCATAGAAAAGTCCCTCCCCAGCTTTGTTGTGTTGAGGAGCATCTTAACTGGGGAAATCCATTCTCTTAAGTCTCTCCCTGCACTTACGGTCAAGCAGAAGCAAACTTATGAACCCTCTTGACTTGCTGTTCACAAAATTTAATTACTACTCTGTGTAGGCTAGTGGGAGTCTCATGTGGCTCTGAACGAAAGAAAAGCTCCCTTAGCTCCCTTTTCTTCATGGCTGTATGTCATCAGGATCCAGGACTCCCCCAGATGATACCAGTGCTTGTGAGCAAGGGACGGGTAATGCTGTCCTTGTACAGCTACACCTCCTGATAACAAGGTATTGCTAAAGAAAATTTATTTACTAAAACTGCGGTATTTACAGACTCGGCTGCCGCTCAAAGCAAATGACGCAAGGTGAATTCTTATGATAAACTGCAATATAGTTAATCCGACTAATCAGAATCACAGTCGTCATGGTCCATCAGTGCATTAAGTAATACTTGAATGAGTGTGCCACTGAAACCTGTAGTTATTTCTGTATCTGGCTCAGTTCACTACGTCAAGGTAAGACCCTCAGGACTTGAGGTAAGACCCTCAAGGCCCATTTCCCACCTGCAGAACAGGAACAGCATTATTCCCCTTCCTTTGCCCGGCACACTGAGGGCACGGGGTACCAAGAACACTGCCGGAGCCACAGCTTCCAACACATCAGCACCAGCACGTCCTCTTGAGAACAATGGAGCGGGCTGGCTGCTGGGAGCTTTCGCAAGCCTGGCACTGACATAGTAAGGATTGCTGCATCACTCTTTTCAAATTGGGGACTTTAAAGTCACTTACATGACACAGGCTTTGTTCCATTCCAAAAAATATGTATTTTCACTGAGCAAACAGACATTAGCTCTCATGTGAGTACAAACCTGGTGAGAACAAGCTGTAGGCACCTTTCCTCTGTACCAGCCCAGGTGAGGTGATCAGGATGGTACACAGGACCATCTCATGAACCTGTGCCACGGAACAAGAGTTCTCCAGTGATGAGCGTCACCCATCACACACCTTTCCAGGGAAGACATGAACTGAATCATCCTGCTTCCCTACGGTTCTTCCAAGACCTTTCACAGGACCAAAATTCTAGCTCCCTAGAATAGCAAATTTAATTTCAGTTCCTATCTGTCACACAACTTCTGCAAAAAATCTCAGCCATCTACTATAACTTCTTAAGAAATACTATCTTACAAAGCAGAAATAAAATATATCAGTAAAAATAAACTGAACTGAAAGGAAAAAAATTATTTCACTATTGAACCTTGTCAGCGAAGGGAAGAAATATTATGTAGGCAGTTAAATGCGGTACCACGGCTCAGACAACACCATTCCTCTTGCTGAAAGTAGTATTATTTTAACACATACGCTAAAAACAAAGGCAGGATATTTTGGCTTAATAAGCAAACACTGGTTGTTGAGTCCACTCTACTGAAGACATCCCACTAAAGGAGTTACACCTTCAACCTCCTCCCTTTTCCCCAGTAATCTACTTTTAGATGTCAGTGTGACACAGAGTTGAGTTTCAAAACTAATACTTTTTTTTTAAATCCTGAAACACTTTAGCACCGAGTTTGTGCCATGACAGTTACTTTTACAAAGGAAAATATTTCTGGTATTAACAAGAGGTTCACATTAGAAATTGGATGCTGAGAAAAACAGAAATAATATCAACAACTTAATTCTTTATGGCTCGCTATTGACTTCAATAAATTTAGGATTATTTTTTGAAAGTTGTAAGTGAACCACAGAGAGGTTCATGAAAAACAAACCAAACGGAAAGGACTAACTTTGATTTTTAATACCACTGCAAAATTCAGGTAAAATGCACAACATCGTCACACAAAATCTTGCAGTTAACATTTATTTTGGAAAGATGCCGTTGTTTGGTTCCATCTTTCTTACACAACTCTGAATGCCTGGTAAATATTCTAAAAAAATTGTGCAGATTATCCTCATTCAAAGGTTTTGGCAGAAGTCCATAGAAACGGAGACACCCTGCATAACCTCAAGTTTATGAATGAAAAATAAAGGAAGTCTGAGAAAAAAGTACACTGAATGTACTGCAGAAAAATAGTCTTAAATAATTGGATGAGAATAAGCAAGAACACCCCACCCAGCGAGCAGAGGCATCCAGGGGATTTCGCGGAACGGGGGGTGACAAGGCAGCCACAGGCTTCGTGGAAAAGGGAGCTCTGGTTGGCACACACACAAGCGTTCAAGAAGATCTCCACTGCCTGGTGGGATTTGTTAACCATGAGGCATCAATGAGCCCTTGTGGCCAAGAAGGCCAATGGTCCCCTAGGCTGCATTAAGAAGAGTGTGACCAGCAGACCGAGGGAGGTTCTCCTTCCCCTCTATTCTACCCTGGTGAGGCCACCTCTGAAGTCCTGTGTCCAGTTCTGGGCTCCCCAGTTCAAGAGGGACAGGGAACCACTGGACAGAGTCCAGCAGAGGCCTCAAGGATGATTAAGGGACTGGAACGTCTCCCTTATGAGGAAAGGCTGAGAGCCCAGGGGCTGTTGAGCTGCAGAAGGCTGAGAGGAGACCTGATCAATGTTTATAAATATCTGAAGGGTGGGTGTCAGGAAGATGGGGCCAGTCTCTTTTCAGCGATGCCCAGTGATAGGACAAGGGGAAATGGGCATAAACTTGTACACAGGAAGTTCCACCTCAACACGAGGACAAAATTCTTTACCATGAGGGTGACAAAGCCTGGACCAGGCTGTCCAGAGAGGCTGTGAAGTCTCCTTCTCTAGAGACTTTCAAAACCCACCTGGTCACATTCCTGTGTAATATGCCCTGGGGTGACCCTGCTTTGGCATGGGGGTTGGACTAGATGATCTCCAGAGGTTCCTTCCAACCCCTACTATTCTGTGATTCTGTGATAATGCATTTTCTGAAATCATGGCATCTCACCAGGAAAATACTGGTTGCTGCACAAGGTACTTGAACCAACGCTATCAGGATCAGGGCACCCTTGAACACAGGATTAGGAGACCAGGTGGGGGAAGTATTTGAGCAAGTCTCTCAAGGTGGTGGGAGACCCACTCTGAAAGGTGAAAGCCTTGAGAGTAAAATTTACACGCAATACCAAGGACTACACCAGCAGGCAGGCAGGGCAGCAATGAAATTAAGCAAGAGCAAAAGGTAGGCTATCTGGGGGGAAAAAAAATCTTGAAGAGTGAGAATCAACAGAAGGAATTGTTCCTCAGGGAAACAGTGGAAGCGCTTTTGCGTGGGTATTTTATGAGAGACTGGGCAAGCCACCAACAAATGTACTGCAGGAAAGTATCAGACAATGGCAAGGAAATGGATTAAACGTGTTAGCAAGACAATTTCCAGATCCGATTTCTGTGAAGAGAAAACCATGACCTCACCACTGGATCTGTGGTGTTACCATTAAGCACTGCCCCACACAAGCCCCAAGTCCCTCACAAGCATGGGTATGGTCTTAAGACAGACCACATCAAAGACTGAAAGGGATCTGGGAGTGTCTCTTCATTGTTACTTTATTTTTGTATTAATGATTGGTCAATTTATGTCCACAGATTTTGTAAGGCAGAATTCACCAGGGATACTGAGGAGCAGAAAACCAAGACACAGAATAAAGCTTTTGGGGAAAAGAAGAGGTCTGAACTTGATTAAAAGAAAAAAAATAAAAAGCCACAGGAACACAACTCTTGAAGACACATATGGGGGAGAAAAGACTTTTCCAAGACAGATGGCAGCAGTGGAAACACTGAACATGGCTGGCTGGCCAAGCTGCTTTCCTCTATTTGCCTCGTCCTTTCCAGTTCACTCCAGTTCACCGAAGCACAGCAGAAGCGCCAGCAGCTTCTCCATGTGGAGGGTTCCCACAACTGTAACAAGCATGGAAACCATCCCAGCACCTATCAGCATCCGACTGGGTCCCTGTGTACCTACCACCTGAACTTCCAAACAAGAGCAGCTGCTCCAGATGCAGCTGTGGGAAAAACCAAAAGCCAGAGCTTCCCCTTCACCGGTTGACTAATAGGGGTTGGCCACAACCTCCAAATAAACAGGAGCTTAGCAAACGGATAAACTGTTTAATCAAGGGACTCATGCGCTGTAAACACACACTATCAGATTGAAATGCCCTTCCCCTCTGTAAGGATGAATTGTCCCCCAGTGGGGCACCTTTACGTGTTGAATTTGTTGGCACCTCAACACAGCACTGCAGAAGATGATAGAGCCAATTAAGCTGGCCAGGAAAGCACCAGGCTGATGTCACTGAGCTGTCATGCTAGAACAGGACCCAACCACAAACCTTACCTCAACGCTCCAAGTGGCTGTGAGCGTTCTAGCACAGCTTGACACTGTGCTGGATCTAACAAAGCCTTCCTCTTCAGACCAAGGGTTCACATAAGACTGGAACAATATTTTACTGAATATTTAACACTTTGGTTAGTAGGACCATCCTCTTGCCTAGAGATTATCTTAAAGAGGTGACAAAACACAGATCAGAGAAAGTCTTTGGTTTTTTGTCATCTCATTTTTGTTTGTTTGGGTTTTTTTTTTGTTGGTGGTGTTTTTTTTAATGCTCTCAAAGGTTACCTGTCCTTTCTGTTAGCTTCTGGCTGGGTTGCTGCAGAGATGGACCTTGCAGATGCTTCATCAGACAAGAGCATTTGGTGCTCTCCAAGCACTGGAGCACAATCGGATCAAAGGATCATCTAGCCAGTGTCCTGTCTCCAAAGGTGGACAGCAGCAGATGCTGAGGGAATATTATTAAAATGGAGCAGGGGTCAAGTGATACTTCCCTGACACACCTGCAGCTTCCATAAATGTGCTGCACGAGGGACTTGAGATAGAGATGGAGGCTGTCCTTGTAAAAGTCTTCAATGGGATTTTTTTCCACTAATTTGTTCAGTTGCTTTTTGAATTCACAAGAGCTTTAGCACTCATAGCCCTGCATCAAAGCTTTCCATAACTCATCTGTTGCACGAATAATTTCCTCACGTTTCATCTAAACCAGGGGTCCTCAAACTATGGCCCGCGGGCCAGATGCGGCCCCTGGGGCTCCTCAAACCCCTGGGGCCCGCGGGTATTTACAGAACTCCCCACCCCCCCCCACAGCCGCAGTGACTTCCTGCCGCTTAATCCGTGTGCCAGCCTCCACAGCCCCCAAGCTCCCGCCGGCACCG